>CAUYRT010015984.1:0-12676 GCA_963574885.1 Lepilemur ruficaudatus | reverse complement strand
GAACTCTCACTCCACGCTTATTATGTGATCTCCTCTACTTGGCTGGGCCTTAGGTTTTTGGTTTTCCTATAAAATGGGGCTAAATGCCCATCTCATGGCAATCTTGGATTCTTTTCTAATCTTCACAATAACATATTTAATGACTGGAACAACCACACAAAAAGGCAATAGATGGCCGGGTGCGGTGGCTCTCGCCTGTAATCCTAGCACTCTGGGAGGCCAAGGCGGGTGGATAGCTCAAGGTCAGGAGTTCGAGACCAGCCTGAGCAAGAGCGAGACCTCGTCTCTACTATAAATAGAAAGAAATTAATTGGCCAACTAAAAAAAAATATGTAAAAAATTAGCCGGGCATGGTGGCACATGCCTGTAGTCCCAGCTACTTGGGAGGCTGAGGCAGAAGGATGCTTGAGCCCAGGAGTTTGAGGTTGCTGTGAGCTAGGCTGATGCCACGGTACTCTACAGCCCAGGCAACAGAGTGAGACTCTGTCTCAAAAAAAAAACATAAAAGGCAATAGATGTAAACTATGACCTTCCTGAACCACCCCAGCCCATACTCTTACTCCCAACTTCATCCATATTTTTATCCCTCAAAAACAGGAACTTACTTTCTAACCTGTCTGCTTTTCCCAAAGCACTCAACCACACACACAGCACACAAACTAGGCATCCTGTTACAATTCCCATCGTCTCCACTGGACTGCTGATGCACCGTAGCCAGCTTACCTTCTCCACGCTGGCTGCGTCTTTGAAGAGGATAAACCCAAACCCTCTTGACCGTCCAGTGTTGGGATCCATTTTTATCGTACAGTCAACGACCTCCCCAAATTTAGTAAAATAGTCTTTTAAATCTTTTTTGCTGGTATCCCAACTCAGGCCACCGACAAACATTTTCCTGAAAGGGTAGGATGAGACATACGGCAACAAGTCTTATTATAAGTTGTGACTTCAGGAAGGAATGGCCCTCGCAAAGCTTTCGCTGAGAAGCTTACAAAGCCACTACCCTTGTAGACGACGTCTACAGCCACCCTTAGAGTCTGCATCGTTGAAGGACGTTAAGGCTCCACTACCCTCCGGACTCAACTCAGCCTGGACCCGGACAACCTCGCCAGGGACGTGGGCCCCGACCGGGAACTCTTGCGTGCCACAACCACGTACCGAAAGCCGGCGCCTTCCCCGCCTCCCGAGAACTTATTTCAAGGAACGGCAGGTTTCCCGGGGCCGCGACCGCCCAGGGTTCAGACCCTGACTCCGCCCCCAACAGGAGGCGGGAGGCCCGGGCCGAGCGCGCGCCAACTCCGCCCACGCAGCCCGGCGCAGCCCCAGACTCGCGGCGCCCCGGGTCCGAGCGCTCCCTGTCTTCCGGGCCGCCCGCCCCTGCGCCCACCCCGACCCGGGCCCTGGCGGGGCGCTGGCGGCCCCGGGGCAGCGCCAAAGTCGACCCAAGAAACTCCTGCAAACTCGGGCGAGCGGCGGCGCGCGCGCTGGCCGGGCCGGCGTGGGGACCTGTCCGCCCGCCGCCCGCAGGCCCGGCCGGCCGCGCCCCTCCCCCCGCCGCGTGGCGCCAACAAAAGGCGGCCCCGGAACAAAGGCGGCGCCCCGTCCGCACCTACCCCGCGTCCTCCTCGTTTTTGCTGGCGTTGATCTGGTCGCCCTCGGCGCCGTTCTGACTCCCGCTCGGAGGCGCCGCGGTCCCACCTCCGGAGCCCGCCGCGGCCCCGGTGCCAGCCCTGGCCGGCGACTCGCCTTCGGCGGCGGCCTCGTGTCCGTTCTCGGTGGCGCCCGTCGTCTCCATGGGCTGCTCCTCACCCGCTTCCGACATACTAGGCCGAGGCGCGGCGGCTCCTGCAACCAGCGGCCACCCGCGGCGACAGCGCGTCAGGCCTGCGCGGCTCCCGCCGGCGCTCCCGCCGGCGCTCCCGCCCGCCGCCGCCGCCGCCCGCCGCTCACCTCGCCGCCGATGACGCCGCGCGGCCCGCTCGTCCCCACCCGCCGGGGAAGGCTCCGCGGGCTCGGCCGCGCTCGCGCTGCTGGGGCCTCGCCTCCGCCCGCCAACGGAGCCGCTCCGACCGCGCTCCTGCCGCCTTGGCCGCCGCCGCCGTACAGAGCCCACTGACCCAAGCCCAGCCCCGGCCCGCGCACAATGCCGACTCGTGGCGCTCTTTATAATGCCGGGGGCCAGGGGCCACCTCGCAACAAAGCGCATGTTCATTGGCTGCGCCAGCCCGTCACTCAGCCCTGCGCCGCCGTCCCATTGGCCGAGACGGCGCGCGCACATAGATCCGGGCGGGCTTTGTCCTCATTTTAGAACCCGCGCGAGTCAGGGCCCTGCGAGGGGTCCCTGAGGCCAGGCGGGGCGAGGTGTCCTGAGCGACCCGCAGCCCCAGCCCAGCTATGGGCGGGCCGGAGCTGGACCTTCCGCTCTCTAAGGCAGCAGCCTCTCGCCCTGGTGCACCCCGTCCCAGCATGGGCGGCCTTGGCCTCCCCACTTCCCGAAAGAGGAAACTTGGGCCGAGGAAAGTCGCGCAAGCCCAAGGTCGCCCCGCTGGAAGTGGCAGAACCCGGGCTTCCAAGACGGGGCGAGTGGGGTCCTCCAAGGTCCTCAGCGCGGGTCGGAGTGTTTGGAATGGAAGCCACCCCTCCTCCTTAACCTTGCTGTCCTCGAAGGCTCGCGCTCCTGCCCTTTTGATCGCCTCCCCCAAAGACCGGGGATGGGCGTCCCCCAGGTGTCTGGTGCCAACAGTGTCCCTCAATCTCAGGTCGCTCCGCACCACCTTGAAGGTTAATTAACGTCGCATTTACACTTTCGTTTACTCAAAATTTTTCCTTTGAGTTAATTCCTTTGTTTTTGTTGAAACTTACTTTTAACCAAAATGTACCACTGTGTAATCGTGAGGTTTTTGGAGAGTTTGGCAGGGAGGGTGGCTAGTTCTCTCTACTTAATCCACAAAAATACAAAACCCCTTTATATTATCTCCTTGATCACCAAACTTGAAAGGCCTGGGTAATCTCGTGATTCCTTTTATTTTTTTTTTTTATTTTTTTTTTTTTTTTTTTTTGAGACAAAGTCTCACTCTGTTGCCGGGGCTGGAGTGCCAGCCATGGCGTTAGCCTAGCTCACAGCAACCTCAAACTCCTGGGCTCAAGCAATCCTTCTGCCTCAGCCTCCCAAGTGGCTGGGACTACAGGCATGAGCCACCATGCCCGGCTAATTTTTTCTATATATTTTTAGTTGGCCAATTAATTTCTTTCTATTTATAGTAGAGACGGGGTCTCGCTCTTGCTCAGGCTGGTTTCGAACTCCTGACCTTGAGCAATCCGCCCGCCTGGGCCTCCCAGAGTGCTAGGATTACAGGCGTGAGCCACCACGCCCGGCCCAACAAGTAAATTTTAAGAGCTTACATATATTATCAATGAAAAAAAAAAACCAACCAACCAGAGGATTTGATACTAACAGTGACAACTTAATACAGTCAAATACTGCAAGATGTCCAAGCCCATACCAAATCCCCTGTGCCGTGGATACAGCTTCCAAACACCACTCATTGTAAAGACTGCCTTAGATGGCCACAACATGTGTCAAGGTGGGAGTGATGGAGAGTGTCAAAACCATAAATTTTGCTTCCTTTTTTTAAGGAAATACAACACTCATATATTACAACAATGAAATGTGATTTTTTTTTAAAAGGATACTTTCAAAGCTTGTATTACTTTATCCTGGTTAGAAAGGTTGCTTTTCAGAGTTATCATACTCAGAATTTATTTTCTTCACAAAAGGCATAAAAGCAAAAAATGTGCATGCAGTAAGTAAAATCACTATTTCTCTTCATCTTAATAAAGAAAAAGCAGCTTATGAAGTCTGGAATGGTCAATGAACAATTATAAGGCAACACAGAGAATTTTTCCTTAGTAAAGCAAGACCACTGAAATGAAGTTTGGAAGTTAGGAAAGCAAAAAAAGATTGTTGGAACCATGAGTCATTTGAAGCTCATCCTTTACTAACGATGAAAACTGTAGTGTTAAAATAAATATCAGGATCAATCACTAATCCTCAGTGAAGAAGTCCTCTGCTTAGTATTTCCAGAGACAACAAAGAATCTAACCAGTGGATCATAGTATCTTCACCATCTCAGCTCACTATATAACAGGACTGAATATAGTAGGATCTACATAACATAGGACCTATATAAAATGATCTTTCAGAAAAAAATAGAGCAACCAGGGAGCAGAAAACAAATATCAACCTACTTCTATGGCATTATTCTGAGCATATCTTCTCACTGATTACTGTGAACATAGCTCCTAAAGCTGAGAAATTTAGGCAGTGACACCAAGAAAAGAATAAAAATACCTAGATGTTCAACCTGGTAACCAATGCCAGTTTAGTCTCTTTTGTGATTGCTAATTTTGTGAAAACTAAGTTAAGGCAAATATGCATTACCAATTAAGCAATAAGTAGAAGTCATTTTGGCTTTTACTTAATTTGATAAATAATTTAAAATAATTCAAGTAATTTTTTAAATTAATTCAAGTAATTTTTTTAAAAAGGATACAGAGACTTGGGTGGGGCAAAGGCAATATATGTAACCGAAATATTTGTATCCCCATAATATGCCGAAATAAAAAAAAAAAACATTAGGGGAAGTTGTGTAAAGGTTATAAAACTCTGTACTATTTTTTTGCAACTTCTCCGTAAATTTATAATATTTCAAAATAAATTACTTACAAAACAAAAGAATACAGAATAAAACAATGCAGAGTTTGGGTAAAGCTAGTCTCAAAAACCCATGGAGATCTTAAAGGGAATTCAGATCTCATCTAACACAAACCCTTCATTTACAAAAAAGAAAACTGGGTATTATAACAGGAACTTCTACAAGGTTGAATTTTAAGACACTACTGGGAGGGCTGGGACTCTAAATCTCCTCTATGGGAAAGATTCACTTTGAAATCCTACCCCCAAAAGATAACTTTTAAACTTCAAATTATTAACCCTTCCCAGAGTAAGAACACTGTGGGATTTAGAGATTGTTCAAGTGCTGCCATTTCATGGCAACTGAAAAGAATCCATACGTAAACTCTGTGTCTCACCAATTTATCATAGTTTGAAAATGTCATAGTCTAATGTCTTTGACTTTGATTAAACAAAATCTCCAGGAAGGAGGGGGCTAGAAAGAATTACAATTCATGTAACAAAGAAAAACACATAAGCCTTAAAACTTGACATACGCACATGGGGGGGGGGGGACAAGCACATCCATGTGTAAAATCCTATGTTAAAGAGAAAGGCACATGATAAGGTTGTCACCAATAACATAAAGAGGTTGGAAACAATTTTCTACATTTTCCCTCTTTCATGTTTTAAAGCTATGAAATTCATTTTTCCTCAGCTTAGCTTCTTTCACTCAGACCCTAAAAGGATGAGTTAATGTCAAACATTGAGTTACAGCAAATCACAGGTAGCTACTTCAGACAAAATGATTTGATTCACAGAAGGGGAGACCATCACATAAAAAAGACATGTGGCTAAAAAATAGTTTCTTTGATCTTATCCTCAGTTGAGCTCAATTTAATAGTTTTGTACACAAAAATAAAACATTACTGCTAACAAAATAATCACGGTGAATTCCACTTTTCCCCTAATATTAGGATAGACAAAGGCATAGAAGATACCTCAAATGTTTGGGGATAGCTTCTGAGTTTCACAATAATACAAAACAGGTAGCCAAAATAATATAAAACAGGTAGCAGGCAAGGATATATGCACATGCACTTATACATAAATCTTGAGAAGAACCAAGTCTGACAAGCATGAAAATTATGATGCCACTTATTAAATTTAGCATATTCTGTGGTGAGGCAGGATTTTACAAAATCATCATAACAACCTTCTTAAAGGGTAGCAAAATTCTAATTTTCCCCTATATAACAGATGAAGAAATCAAGGTCTAGAAATATTAAATAATTTACCCAATGTCATATAACCGGAAGGTGACAAACCCAGCCCTAAAACCTAAGCCTGTTTGCACGCCTGTAATCCTTTCTCCTTTATATTGAAGGCTCTGCTTTCCATCATGATCCATGAACTTGCTGGGATGCAGAGATATGACTAAGAAAATTTCTTTCCAAAAGAAATGCAGTTGTCTTAAGATTCCCTTCCTAGGAATCTGATCAAATAACCAGTAAAGATTAACCACAGAGAAGACACTAAAGCAATCACCACATCCAGACAGACTTTTCATTTTTTCTCTCTGAGCAACTCTAAGAAATTATCCTAGGAGACTTTATCTGCATAATAAGATAACCTTTGTTCACAGTGACCTCAATTCCTCCATGGAGTTCAGAGGAACTTTGTCTCAGGCCATTGTAATTTGGGTTCATTCATTTCACCTAAAAATTATTTACTACCTCTCTAAAATTCTTTACAGCACCCCCCCCCCACTTCCCACTCCTCTATGAAGAGGTTATTTAAGGCTCAACCATCTGCCCCTTCTTTGAATTTCACATTTGCAGTACTCTACAGTCCATATATGTAATTAAATTTGTATGCCTTTTCCTCCTATTAATCTATTGTCAGTCATTTCAGTGACCCTTCAGAGAGGACCTTCCCTCTGCCCCTACAAACTGCTTGAACTGTTAAACCTAAGACTGAGTTTCCCACAAAACTCTCTATTTTTCTAGGTATGCCAATTTAGAAAAACTATCTCACCTCATCAACAAGTGTTAAGATACTGTTAGGTGACAGATGGATCTATATAAGCCTATCTCTGTCTGAAAAGGAGAAGGGAAAAAAAGGGGGCAGTGACCCAAGTGTAACTTACTGGGGGTTCATTCATCGGAGTAGGCAAAACGACAGCAAAGGAGACCACAAAAGGATACAAGATGATATTTGGTGGTCCTTCTCCCAGGTATTAATGTGCCCTGATTTTTAAAGGCAACTGATAAAATGGCATACATAACTGCTCTTGTGGGCTCAACAAGTGAGACCACAAAGAGACCATCCTTTCTTTTTCTTTTTTTTTTTTTTTTGAGACAGAGTCTCAGTCTATTGCCCAGGCTAGAGTGCCGCAGTGTTAGCCCAGCTCACAGCAACCTCAAACTCCTGGGCTCAAGCAATCCTTCTGCCTCCCAAGTAGCTGGGACTACAGGCATGCTCCACCATGCCCGGCTAATTTTTTTTGTATATATTTTTAGTTGGCCCATTAATTGCTTTCTATTTTCAGTAGAGATGGGGTCTCACTCTTACTTAGGCTGGTTTCGAACTCCTGACCTTGAGCGATCAGCCCGCCTCAGCCTCCCAGAGTGTTAGGATTACCGGCGTGAGCCACCGCGCGTGGCCCGGCCAAGAGCTAGGAATTTAAAACAGATTTTTCCTAAGGACATTTATCCTCACCTATTCAGGGTTTCTTGAACCCGTATGTATAGATTTATAAACCATGCACATTCATTCAGGCACACACGATAAGAGAAACATTAGAGAATTTGCTCTAACCCATGATTTATATTTTAGGGTAACTGGGCATGCTGCCACAAATTCATGGCAAAAACGTAAGGGCAAAAGCCAGGTATAAATGATGTATTCTGCCATCTACCATTCTCTCTCCCCCATACCTTGAATACAACTAAGGTGCAGAGGGCTGAGGATTCTTCAGCTCCAATAACTACAAACAACCTGACACACGGGAAAGGGCTCCATAAACTGCCCTGGTCTAAGGAAACAGATGACCCCTAGGAACTTCAACCTAGTCAAGAAATTAAATGGTAAGGGGTCTCTGAAACAGTTCATCATTATCTTCCTGTCTCCCAATGAATAGGTCTGGAAAAAAGAAAACTAAGTTAAGAATCCAGAAACCTGAGTCCTAGTTCTAGCTCTGTCACTGACCAAATGCATGACCTTGGGCAACTTATTTAACCTCTCTGAGCCTGAGTTCCTAACTCTACATGAAATGAAGCACCCTGGACTACATAAATTCTATTAACAAAGTGCTCTACAAGCCTGAGCAAGAGCAACACCCCACCTCTAGGCTGGTTGTGGCAATAGTTCATGCCTGTAATCCTAGCACTCTGGGAGGCCGAGGTGGGAGGATTGCTTGAGCTCAGGAGTTCGAGACCAGCATGAGCAAGACTGAAACCCTATCTCTACTAAAAATAGAAAAATTAGCTGGGCAACATGGTGTGCACCTGTAGTCCCAGCTATTCAGGAGGCTAAAGCAGGAGGATCGCTTGAGCCTAGGAGTTTTGAGATTGCAGTGAGCTATGATGATGCCACTACACTCTGGTCCAGGACCATAGAGCAAGACTCTGTCTACAAGTAAATAAATACATAAGGTGTTCTACAAGTTCTGTGATTCTAAGATTGAGCATAAAAAACAAAAATAGGGGCCAGGCGCGGTGGCTCACACCTGTAATCCTAGCACTGTGGGAGACCGAAGTGGGTGGATCGTTTGAGCTCAGGAGTTCGAGACCAGCCGGAGCAAGAGCGAGACCCTGTCTCTATCAAAAACAGAAAGAAATTAATTGGCCAACTAAAAATATACGTGAAAAATTAGCCGGGCATGGTGGCACATGCCTGTAGTCCCAGCTACTTGGGGAAGGCTGAGGCAGGAGGACCACCTGAGCCCAGGAGTCTGAGGTTGCTGTGAGCTAGGCTGACGCCATGGCACTCTAGCCCAGGCAACTGAGTGAGACTCTGTTCAAAAAAAAAAAACACAAAAAAAAAACTCCTGGGTTCCCAAGTAGCTGGGACTACAGGCATGCGCCACCATGCCCGGCTAATTTTTCACATATATTTTTAGTTGGCCAATTAATTTCTTTCTGTTTTTGATAGAGACAGGGTCTCGCTCTTGCTCCGGCTGGTCTTGAACTCCTGAGCTCAAACGATCCACCCGCCTCGGCCTCCCAGAGTGCTAGGATTACAGGTGTGAGCCACCGTGTCCGGCCAAGCCTAGGAGTTTGAGGCTGACGCCACAGCACTCTAGCCCAGGCAACAGAGTGAGACTCTGTCTCAAAAAAAAAAAAAAATTCTTAAATCATAGGGTAATTATGTTAAAAAGTGCCTTGCCATTACCACTAACTGACCTTGATCACTTGAGGCAATTCTCTTGACTTTTTAAATGAAAGGAAATGGTCTTTTTACTTAAGTAGTAGACCTTTTTTTTTTTTTTTTGAGACAGAGTCTCATGCTTTTGCCTGAGCTAGAGTTCCATGGCGTCAGCCTAGCTCACAGCAACCTCAGACTCCTGGGCTCAAGCAATCCTTCTGCCTCAGCCTCCTGAGTAGCTGGGACTACAGGTGTGAGCCACCATGCCCCTTTTTTCTATATGTGTGTATATATATATATAGTTTTTTTGTTTTTTTTTTGAGACAGAGTCTTACTCTATTGCCTGGGCTAGAGTGAGTGCCGTGGCGTCAGCCTAGCTCACAGCAACCTCAAACTCCTGGGCTCCAGCACTCCTTCTGCCTCAGCCTCCCAAGTAGTTGGGACTACAGGCATGCGCCACCATGCCTGGCTAATTTTTTCGATCTATTTTTAGTTGGCCAGTTAATTTCTTTCTATTTTTTTTAGTAGAGACGGGGTCTGTCTCACTCTTGCTCAGGCTGGTCTCGAACTCCTGACCTTTAGCAATCCTACCGCCTCGGCCTCCCAGAGTGCTAGGATTACAGGCGTGAGCCACCGTGACCCGTCAGCAGTAGACTCTTTTTTGTTTTTTTTGTTTTTTTGTTTTTTTTTTGAGACAGAGTCTCACTCTGTTGCCCGGGCTGTAGAGTGAGTGCCGTGGCATCAGCCTAGCTCACAGCAACCTCAAACTCCTGGGCTCAAGCAATCCTTCTGCCTCAGCCTCCCGAGTAGCTGGGACTACAGGCATGTGCCACCATGCCCGGCTAATTTTTTACATATATTTTTAGTTGTCCAGTTAATTTCTTTCTATTTATAGTAGAGACGGGGTCTCGCTCTTGCTCAGGCTGGTCTTAAACTCCTGACCTTGAGCTATCCACCCGCCTCGGCCTCCCAGAGTGCTAGGATTACAGGCGTGAGCCACCGTGCCTGGCCCAATTTTTTTTTTTTTTTTTTGAGACAGAATCTCTGCCCCGGCTAGAGTGCCGTTGCATCAGCCTAGCTCATAGCAACCTCAAACTCCTGGGCTCAAGTGATCCTTCTGCCTCAGCCTCCCGAGTAGCTGGGACTACAGGCGTGCGCCACCATGCCCGGGTAATTTTTTTTCTATTTTTGGTAGAGACGGGGTCTCTTTCTTGCTCAGGCTGGTCCCAAACTCCTGAGCTCAAAGGATCCTCCCGCCTCGGCTTCCCAGAGTGCTAGGATTATAGGTGTGAGCTACTGCGCCCCGCCAGATATTTTTTTTAACTTGTCTTTTTTCCTCCTCTATTAGTTGATTAGTTATCCCTTCTTTTACTTTTCTGTGGGTAGGCATTCTAGAGATTCCAACATGCATTCTTGATTTATGTAAATCTAAATATAGATTAGTAATTTTAATACTTACCAGATATCACAAAGACCTCAGATCTTTAACACTATTTGTCACCACATGCCTTCCGCATTTGTGCTATTCATGTCATATATTTTAAACTTTGTAAGCCTTTATTGTTATTGTTTTATGTTGTCCGTGTTCATTTAACTGTACCCATGCATTAATCCATATTTCCATTGACCATCATTCCTTCCTGCATGTCCATGCTTCATCTGCAATTATTTTTTTTCTGCCTGAAGAATGTCCTTTAGTGTTTAGTGTGTCTCCTTTAAAGCAGGTCTGTTAGTGATGAATTCTTTCCATTTTTGTTTTTCTGAAAATGTCTTTATTTCATCTTTATTTTTGGGAATATTTTCAGTGGGTTATAGAACTCAGTATGTGCATCTTACTAGATGTAGAAAAGGTATTTGAGGACACAAAGAGATGTAAAGGTCATAGGAAATAAAGAAGGGGGAAAAGGAGAGGAGGGGAGGGGTAAAAACCCTGTCTATCTGGTACAATGAACACTATTCGGATTATGGGCACACTAAAAGCCCCAACTTAAGCATTATAAAAGGTATCCTTGTAACAAAAACATTTGTACCCCGTTAATATTTTGAAATTAAAAAAAAAGAAACTGCCAAAAGAAATTCAAGTTCTTTAAATTATACAAAAAAGAAAAGGTATTTGAGAAAATTTAACATTTTTTCATGTTTAAAAACATAAAAACTTATTAGCTAACCAGGAATAGAAGTTCCTTAACCTGAAAAAAATGATCTGTTCTGTTAAGATCGAGAACAACTCTGTTCTTGAGTTCTAATTGGTTTACTGTTTCTCACTTAACAAGTATGTTTAACCAGGATCTCTTGGAAGCCGCGACTTAACCCAGAGGAATGAGTTGTAAGGATAGGAATTTTTAGGTTCATTGTAGTCAAGTAGAGGAAATATTTTGGCAAGCCTTTTAGTGTTCATCAAATCTTATTAATCTGTATAGACTGTTTATGCATTTTTATTCATCCAATAAATACTTACTAAATATCTATACTATACCAGGCTCTCTGTTGGCTGGGGACAGTCAGTTGGGGACTGTCTCTTGATGAAAGACAGTCCTGTTAAGAAATTCAGTTAGTGGAGGTTGCAGTCAAACAGAAGACACTGAGTATGATAGAGGAATACACAGAATGACTGGGAGCGCAAGGAAGTTCATTAACTCTGACACTGGAGAAAGGGGGCTAGTAAAGGACTATCTTCAAGGACAAGTTGGAGGGCTGACCTTGCAGCCAAGGTTAATACCAGGATCAGGCATTAATTTGGCTCCTCTTTATCCTCTTTTTAAACTTAGTACTCTCTTCATTTATGGCTTCAGCCAATAGTGATAGCTAATATTTGTTGAGAACTTGCATGCCCTGCACTATGATAAGCACTTTGTGTATATTCACTCATTTTATCCCCAGAACAACTTTGTGAGGCATCTACTATAATTAACCTCATTTTACAATTGAGAAACTGTAAAATAACTTTCTTTCTTTTTTTTTTTCCATATCAACAGATGGGCAAGGATAAAATAGCTTTCTGAAGGTTGTATACTAGTCACTAATTCAGCTAGTCACTGATTCAAACCTTGGTGGTCTTGTTCTAGACTTGTGCTGCTTATCACTAAACCACGCTGCTTCTCCATAGATTATAACCACTATATTCTTCTGCTTTTCAGTAGAATTTAGAGAAAGGATAGGCTGGGTGCAGTGGCTCATGCCTGTAATCCTAGTGCTCTGGGAGGCCAAGGTGGGAAGATTGCTTGAGCTCAGGAGTTTGAGAACAGCCTGAGCAAGAGCGAGACCCCGTCTCTACTAAAAATAGAAAAAAAAAAAAAAAACAAATTAGCTGGGAAATTAAAAATAGAAAAAATTAGCCAGGCATGGTGGCTCATGCCTATAGTCCCAGCTACTGGGGAGGCTCAGCCAGGAGAATCGCTTGAGCCCAGGAGTTTGAGGCTGCTGTGAGCTATGCTGATGCCACAGCACTCTAGCCTGGATGACAGAGTGAGATTCTGTCTCAAAAAAAAAAAAAAAAAATAGGCCGGGCGCGGTGGCTCACGCCTGTAATCCTAGCACTCTGGGAGGCCGAGGCGGGTGGATAGCTCAAGGTCAGGAGTTCAAGACCAGCCTGAGCAAGAGCGAGACCCCGTCTCTACTATAAAAATAGAAAGAAATTAA
>CAUYRT010015983.1:0-48984 GCA_963574885.1 Lepilemur ruficaudatus | reverse complement strand
ACAGCAACCTCACACTCCTGGGCTCAAGTGATCCTTCTGCCTCAGCCTCCCAAGTAGCTGGGCCTACAGGCATGCGCCACTATGCCTGGCTAATTTTTTGTATATATATTTTTAAATTTCTTTCTATTTATACTAGAGACGAGGTCTCGCTCTTGCTCAGGCTGGTTTCAAACTCCTGACTTTGAGCGATCCACCTGCCTCGGCCTCCCAAGTGCTAGGATTACAGGCGTGAGCCACTGTGCCTGGCCTCAAATATGTCCTTTGATTTCATTTTTGTGCAAGACATTAAAGATGTCCCATGCTAATGTTAGTCTTGAGAATAAAAGGCTCCAATTAGCTTGAGAGGGGTGGTCCGTGGGTTGCCCCAGAGCAGTGGCTCCGACCCGGGGTGCTTTCAGCATCACCGGGCAGCTTTGTCACATAGGCAGGCATAACCCCAGGAGAGCCTGATTCAGTCGGTCCAGGGCAGGGCATAGCCATCTGCTGCTTGCTCTGGAGTCTGGACCTAACTGACGATGGTAGATGAATGACTCAAAAAGACCTTCGAGGTATTGAAGAAGGTATTGTTAGTACAAAAGTGTTTAGTGATCTCGTGATTAAGTTTGTTGGTTCAGAGTGTGCAGCAAGATATTAGTAAGGGCCCAGCTCGAGCAGAAGCTGTCTGTAAGAAGGACTAATGAAGAGGGCTTCAGGCTAGTGACTTCCGTAGCAGTCTCTGGGTAGGTGCCCTGCCAGGTAGGTAGGACTCTGAGTGCTAAGAGCGGGCATTAGGGGGGCGGGAACACTGCAGTATAGGATGGCATGTGGAAGGACGCCTCCTTTCTCTTAGACCATATCTCTCTTGTTAGTGAGCCTCAGAGTTACCCAGGGATAACCCACATTCCAATGCCTGGGCCCCACCAGCAAATCTAATTCCGGGTCTGATGTGTGCAGACCATGCTCGGGGAAACCCTGCTCCCAAGTAAAGCATGTCCCAGAGCTCCTTGGTACGCAGCAGGAAGCTGGTGGTGATTCAAAGCAAAAGTGGGTTTCCCTTACAGAGTGCTACATCATAGATAAAGAACTGACCTTAAGATGAGGAATGAAAATGGACTTTTCCAGAGCAAGAAATGTACATGGCTTGGACTAGTTCCTGTTTGTTGTCATCTTGGCACACATGTCGTGAAATCTTTGCCAGATTTGGGAGAACAATGGAGAGATGACAGGGTGAGACAGACCTGAGTCGGGGGAGATCCGATCACAGTGAGAACAGAAGGGAAAGCCAGCCAGGCCGCTGACAACCAGACATGAGAAAGGGACCTAGCTCTTGGGGGCAGTGTGTGCGCGCATTCAGTTTTAGAGCTGAATGGATTATCCAGCCGTATCAAATCCCTGTTCCTCCTTTTAGTCAACTGTGTCTCTTATGCTAATTTGCACACAATAGGTGCTCGGTCAACGTGTAATGAATACGAGGTAGTCAGGAAATAGTTGTGCGGGGAACAGTGAACAGGGAGAGGCCGTGCTGCCCCCTCCGTCTAGCAGATGTGTCTTACTGCTTTCTTAGGAGTCCTGCGGCATGTGCCCTGATGAAGCTCACATTTAGATAAGAGCAGGATAGAACTCCACCTGGGCAGTTTACATACTGAGATGGGAATTTGGTGGCCTTAGGAGAGTGACGTTACAGGGCAAAGTGTTGAAAAGTCTTCTGGACCTTGTAATGAAGCTTCAGAATGCTTCACCTGTGGACTGGACACATGCAGCTCCGTGAGTCTTGCTTCTGAGCACGCCCTGATGTCCCAATCCCTCTCATGACAAGGGCACATTTTTGTTCCCCATCGTCAGACGCAGAATACTGTATTCTGCCGTCAAGTTTCTATTCTGATGAAATGTTTCCAGTAACTACCTCTTGTTTTCTCCAACTTGTAGTCCTGCCGAGGGTTTGCACTGTGGACCCCTCAGTGGGCAGCAACTGTTGCCTGAGTTTAGTGTTGAGTGCAGCTGCTTGGGAAACTGTTCTCATTAAAGGTTTTGTTTCCTCTCCTAGGACACCATGAAACCCCACTGTCTGCGTCTACCAAGATGCTGGAGAGATTTCCCAACAATCTGCCCAAACATCGAGAAAACGTGATTCCCGCTGATTCAGAGAAAAAGAGCTTTGAGGAAGTGAGTGGGGACGTGACCAGTCAGGTGGCTGTTCATGCCAGGTGTTGGGGGGACGAGGAATTGGGCTTTGCTCTTGTCTTTGGAGCTTGTGGTCTAGTCCAGGAAGGAGGAGGAATGCACCAGAACCCATAGCAAGCAACATAAATTGTTAAGGGCTGACGGGGAAGAAGCAGCAGCAGTTAGTGAAGGAAATTGCAGAGAAGACCAGGACCGAGCTAGGCCTGGGCCCAGACAAATGGGCAGCATTTGGCCTGGCGGGAGGGAGCGAGCAGTGGGGGCACTGGAGGGAAGAGAACAGGAGTGAGGGCCTGGAGTAGGAAGAATACCAGCGTGCCCAGCTCCTGGCCTATAAGGAAACAGGCCTGGCTGGATCCAAGGCTACCAGGTGTAGGGAGCAGTGGCAAATGAGCTCACATGGGTAAGAAGGAACCGTGTTTCCAGGCCTGGAACAAGCCTGATGGAGGAGTTAAGAGCAGTTGAAAAAGAGGAGAGGACTGAAGTTTTATGAAGCTGAAAGTGGCCCGGGACTGTTTGCACAGATGTGGGCAGTACCAGAGTTCCCATAGCATACCTTGGCCTGGAGCCAGAGGGGAGGGAGGGAAAGGGTTCCAGAGCAGGAGCTCCCAGAGTTCTATTCTCCTCCCTGCGTCTCACCTGTTGGTGTCCCTTGTTGGCTTCACCCAGTCAGAAACCAGAGGGTCGGGGAGATCATTGCTCTGGCCATGCAGTCAGCCTTCTAAAGCACAAAGCTGGTGGGGGCTGGAGGGTGGTGCTGCAGGAGGGGACCCAGCATGGCCAGCACGAGGAGGATGGGGCCACCTGAAGGCCTTAGTGAGCCACTTTAGCTCGACAGCTCCTGCAGTCCTGCTGTGGGCCACTGTAGGCAGCCATCGGGTGGTGGGGCGGAGTGGAAGAGTGCCGGGGACCCAGCATGCACAGCTGGAGGCTGTGGTTAATGTCACTGGGCAAACAATAACAGCACACCTGGACACTAGATGTTTGAGAACCAATCAGTGCCATTTTTTTTTTTTTTTTTTTTTTGAGACAGGGTCTCACGCTGTTGCCCGGGCTAGAGTACAGTGGTGTCAACCTAGCTCACAGCAACCTCAAACTCCTGGGCTCAAGCAATCCTCCTGCCTCAGCCTCGCAGGTAGCTGGGACTATAGGCATGTGCCACCATGCCCAGCTAATTTGTGTATATATATATATATTTTTTAGTTGTCCAGCTAATTTCTATTTTTTTTTTTTTAGTAGAGACAGGGTCTCGCTCTTGCTCAGGCTGGTCTCGAACTCCTGAGCTCAAATGATCTGCTCGCCTTGGCCTCCCAGAGTGCTAGGATTACAGGCGTGAGCCATCATGCCCGGCCAAAATCAATGCATTCTTCTAAACTCTTCCATGAAGTTCTAGAGATTCCAAGGAGCTTGGAGGGAAGCTCCATTTTTGTCTGATTTAATTTTAGGCTTCTAAATAAAATTTTCTTTAACAAAAGGCTTCTGATACTTTTTAAAGACTTTGGGAAAATAGTGGAATGCTTGAATATATGATTTTGTTTTTGCAGTTGCACTGAAAGTTTATAAGCAACGTAAGAAAGCTGCTTTATTACTTCATAGCCAGCGCCTCTGCTTTCCTTTTTAATGTGTAAAACAGTATTACCAAATCGAATACCAGCTTTTCATCAGAATTTGTCACAGATGATTTCAGAATTTTCCCAAATATCAAATGTACATCAAAGGAGGATGTTTTTGCCTTCATTGGGGATTTTCAAAAAGCATGTAGAGTCTGAAGGCACTTCCAGAAATATTGCTCTAAAGTCTGTTTTTGAATAATGGTCACGTCACTGCAGCGATGCATGGCCTCACAAAGCAATTGCTTTGAGAGAGGCAACGATTATCTGCCTATGTGGTCTTTGGTGAGCTTAAAAAAAAAAAACACAATGTGTTACAGTGCAGTCGTACCTGTAAGTGGCGACTGCTTCTCTCAGTCATTCTCCTCATTTGTGTCTGGCTGGAAATCTGGCAGTGATGTAGCGGCTCTCTCCCACACAAGGTCATCAACCTGGTAGACCAGGCTTCGGAAAACGCACCCACCACCGTGTCTCAGGACATGGAAGAGAAGTCTGCCCACGCCCCCGCCAAGGCCGAGGCCCCCGTGGACTCCATGCTCAAGGACATGGCCACCATCATCCTCAGCACCTTCCTGCTGGTCGGCTGGGTGGCCTTCATCATCACCTACCCCTTGGTAAGGCTCAGCCCCTCCCCTGGACTTCTGTGCCTGTCACCTCATGTCAGAGAAGCCCAGACAAAAACAGGCAACACGTTTCTTCTCACATTTCAAAGTCAATGTGTATCTGTAAAAATGTAATTAAAGAGACACTAGCTTCTCGGAAAAGAACAATTTGGTACCTAAATCTTAGTGTCTTTCAAGTAACAGGCTGTGAAAGAGGATTATAGCCTTGCCTGAAGATCATTTTGAATAGTTAACTGTATTTTCTTTTAAAAAACATAGACAAGAGATGAAGATCTTCCCTCCCTTAAAAACTGCCTGTGGGATGAGCTCGAGTGAAAAAGGAGCGTGGTGATTCCTTTGACTTTCTAGTTGGAAACGAGCAGGTTGCTCAAAGCATTGAAATGCTAACACTTTAGAGCCCAAGTGCTCAGGATGCCCTTGTCCCATATGGGAATGGGAATGACAGACCCTCATGGCGCTTTCCATTGGCAGAAATGTGTCCACCCGGTTGTTTACCTCACACGGTCCTGTGGGGTTACTATTATTGATCCCCTGTCCACAAAGGAAGAAAGTAGGCCCTGAGAACCTGAGTGACTTCCCCCAAGGGTATTCTGCCAGAAGATGGCATTTCCAGGACTTCACCCCAAGGTTAAGAGAGAGCTGGAAGACTGCCATGCGTGGGTTGTAGCACTCGCAGGTAGTGATGGGAAGAACCCTTCAGAGCATCTGAGTGCGGGCTCTCGGATGCGGGCAGGGCAGCATGCTGAAACGGGGGAGCAGGACCTCGGCCAGGCGCCCCATGTTTCGGCCCTGCTCTGCCACTCCTGTGGCCATGGGCTGCGAGGTTCTGAGCCCCAGCCTCCTCCTCTGCCACTCTGGACTGCTGACCATCTGTGCGGCAGCTTCTATAAAATGTGTAGGCAGAGTGGACAGCGAGCCTGGGGCCTGCCCACTACCCACCACGCTCTCAACCACCTGCTAACCGTCCTTCCTGTTTGGTTTCACCTTTACAACAACTCCCAGACTTTCATAAAAATCATGGAATTTTAGAATTGAATGGAACCCCCATCCCTGTGGCCCAGCCCTCCACCTAGGGCAGAGGCCCTCCCCTGGTGGCCATTCAGCCCCTGCCAGGCCCCTCCAGGGTTGGGGAGTGGGCTGCACTGACAAGGGTCTGACTCTGGCAGAAAGACCTCCAGCCGGCAAACCGATTCTGCCTCTGTGTGCCTTCTCGTTGGTCTCATTGTGCCCTGTGGGGTCATATCATATAAAGTACCCCTGCACCCTCTGCCATGGGGACTGCTCCTTTCCTGGCTGCTGTTGCTCTGCAGGAACGGCGACACTTGTCTGGATGTGGGTTTCTCTTCCCAGAGCATGCATCAGCAGCGGCAGCTCCAGCGTCAGCAGTTCCAGAAGGAACTGGAGAAAATCCAGCTCCTGCACCAGCAGCAGCTGCCCTTCCCCCCACCTGGGGACGCCACTCAGGACGGCGAGCTCCTGGACACGTCTGGCGCATACTCGGAGAGCTCAGGCACCAGCAGCCCCAACACGTCTCCCAGAGCCTCCAACCACTCGCTCTGCTCCGGCAGCTCTGCACCCAGGGCTGGCACAAGCCCCTTCCTGGAGCAGGACGACGAGGGTAAAGGCACTTGTCATTTTGGTGCTCTTTTATCTTTTGAGCACTACCTGAGAACTAGAAAGCACATGTCCTTCCTTGGAGTCTCCATGTGATTGGCAAGTGCCGTTCCCAAGGGTTTACCGTGCTCTCCCTGACTTCTTTCCACTCCGTGGGCCAGGGGGATGGGCTTCTGCCCCATGGCACGGCATCTCCCCCAGGAGGCCTTCTGGGGGCCGCCTCGGCCCTCCCTCCATCTTTCTCCGTAAGGGCTGGGAATTGCTGCTGGCCAGAGGCGAGCTACCCATCAGCCTTGAGCGAGTTCCTGAGCTAGCCAGTGGCCGAGTATTATACAGAAGTGCAGCAGCTGATCCACTTTCCTCTCTGGGCGTTGGTTTAGGTCAGTTGTCGGGGCCAGTGATCAGAGGGGATTGACACAGCTAGTGCCGCGACCTCAGAGCCCGCAGTCCCAAGTGGTCTCTCCACCTTACATGTCCACCACCTCTACCTGAACGTTTCAGGTGCAGGTCTAGCAGGTGGATTTTTTTCTTTTTGTTAGCCATAAGTAGTTATAACTATATATATATAAACACGAAACTCTATAGAGAATCTCTTTTCTTTGGAAAGGTTTTAAGACTTGTGTGCTCACAGCAATATAAAGGCAGAAACAGAACATGGGGTAGGGGCGGGGTGCGGGGGAGGTGACCCTGGGCATAAATGGGGAGTGGGCCCAGCTGCTCTTGCCTGGCAGAGTCTGAGTGTGGAGAGCCTCTTAAATCCCATCTCTTAATCTGTGGTCAGGACGCTAGTAGCCACCGTAGCCTCACGGTTCTTTAGGTGGTGCCTGTTTAAAATGAACTCTTCTCTTTTCCCGTCTTGGCCCAGATGAGGAAACCAGCGTAGTGATAGTTGGGAAGATTTCGTTCTGTCCCAAGGACGTCCTGGGCCACGGAGCTGAGGGCACAATCGTGTACCGGTGAGTGGTGGAAACACCACCTGGTGTCTGTGCCTGTTGGGTCGTGGGTGGGTGCCAGGCTCCGGGGCACAGCAGGGGCGGAGCAGAGACCAAGGCAGACGAGTCCTGCCTCCCGGGAGCTCACGCACTGAGAGAAAGTGGTGACCCCAGTGCCACCTGATGGTCGGTCGGGGTCCTCTGGGCTAGGAGGCTGGTGAGGTGGCTGTTGTGGCACAGGAGAAGGAGCACGCAGGGCCACGGGTCCCATCTCATTTCCACAGCCCGGCCTGCCTTACCAAACCACCCGCTCCTTGTCCCACAGGGGCATGTTTGACAGCCGAGATGTGGCCGTGAAGAGGATCCTCCCCGAGTGCTTCAGCTTCGCAGACCGCGAGGTGCAGCTGCTGCGAGAGTCAGACGAGCACCCGAACGTGATCCGCTACTTCTGCACGGAGCGCGACCGCCAGTTCCAGTACATCGCCATAGAGCTGTGCGCGGCCACCCTGCAAGAGGTGGAGTTTCGATTTTCTTTCATTTTATTAACTTTGTGAAAGTTACAATAGGATGAAATGTACCCATTTAGAATGTATAGTTTGATGCATTTTGACAAGTGTCTGTACCCATTTAGCCACAGTCAAAAGGCAGAGCATTCTTAGCACCCGCGTGAGTGCGGTGGCTCCTCGGCTCATCTCTTCCCTCTCAACCTCGGGGAAACCTGGTCGGTTGCTCTTCCCACCTCTGGCTGTGGCTGGAGTGGGCTTGGAGGAGGCTGGTTGGTGACTCCAGGCTTTAAGATCATCAAGCAGCATGGCCGGGCTCGGTGGCTCACGCCTGTAATCTTCACATTCTGGGAGGCCGAGGCGGGCAGATCGTTTGAGCTCAGGAGTTCAAGACCAGCCTGAGCAAGAGTGAGACCCCATCTCTACTGAAAAAATGGAAAGAAATTAGCTGCATAACTAAAAATATATAGAAAAAATTAGTCAGGCATGGTGGCGCATGCTTGTAGTTCCAGTTACTCGGGAGGCTGAGGCAGGAGGATGACTTGAGTCCAGGAGTTTGAGGTTGCTGTGAGCTAGGCTGATGCTATGGTACTCTAGCCTGGGCAACAGAGCGAGACTCTGTCTCAAAAAAAAAAAAAGAGAGAGAGATCATCCGACAGCCTCCTTTTGCTCAGCTGCCAGGCTCACCGTGAAACTATTTCAGTATCATTTGGATTCCCTTGTAGATTTACCTGTTTGAGGCGATGAACTTGGGTGTCTTGTCTTTCTCATTGTACGTTAGTGAATTGGAGCATTGCTTGTTTATTTAAGTCAGCCTGTGGCTTTAGAAGGTCTCTTGGAAAATATGGAGAATGTTGTCAATAAAACTTGCAATTTCTTTCTTAAAATGGTATCAGAGAAAACAAGCTGAGGGGTGATGTCCTGAGGGCTGTGTGCCGTGACCTTACTGTCGTGTCTCTTGCAGTATGTGGAGCAGAAGGACTTTGCCCATCTCGGCCTGGAGCCCATCACCTTGCTGCAGCAGACCACCTCGGGCCTGGCCCACCTCCACTCCCTCAACATTGGTGAGAGGCTGCCCTTCACCGCCAGGGGCCTAGGCGGGCGTGAACAGGGACTCACATGGGCCCGCTTCTATTTAAGCCTGTCGCTACATCCGTGATGTGGGGACAGGGGAAGGGTGTCAGTTGGGCTTTTGACAAGTTGTAGAGGAATTTGAGGAGGAATCCTACGTAGTTGAAAACCTGAACCTTTAGAGGTGGCAGCAGTATATTGGGAGTGTGTCCTCCATTGCAGGAGGCCCAGGGCTGCTCTTGGCGAGCACTGGACTAATCTGGAATTCTCTCTTAGTTCACAGAGACCTGAAGCCCCACAACATCCTCCTCTCCATGCCCAACGCACACGGCAGGATCAAGGCCATGATTTCTGACTTCGGCCTCTGCAAGAAGCTGGCAGTGGGCAGGCACAGCTTCAGCCGCCGTTCTGGGGTGCCTGGCACGGAAGGCTGGATTGCTCCCGAGATGCTGAGTGAAGACTGCAAGGACAACCCTGTGAGTAATGGGCGCGGCCCTTCGAAAACAGTGGAACCAGCCTGTTGTATCTTTAGGAGTAAGAACCGTCACATTCCAGGTTTGGAGGCTGGTGCACCTGTGGCTAGAGAATGACATCCCTTTAACCAAGAGCTGCTTTGTGAACTTTCCGTATTGTCTCATGTGCAGATGAATGAAAGGCACAAATGTGGGCAATTATCTATTTTTTTCCTACTCTTCCAGTTACTTTTTATATATATATGTATATAAAATCAGTACCAATCCAATATCCAATCACTTCTATTTTTTAATTTTTAATCTTTTTTAGAGACAGGGTCTCACTCTGTCACCCATGCTAGAGTGCAGTGGCAAAATCATTGCTCACTGCAGCCTCGACCTCCTGGGCTCAAACAATCCTCCTGCCTCAGACTCCCAGGTAGCTGGGGCTATAGGCTCATGCCCCCATGTCCAGCTAATTTCTTTTTATTTTGTAAAGATGGTGTCTTGCTGTGTTGCCCAGGCTGGTCTCCAACTCCTGGCCTCAAGTGATCCTCCTGCTTTGGCCTCCCCCAGTGTTGGGATTACAGGCGAGAGCCACCACTCCCAGCTCCAATCTCTTTTTAACCCCTTTTTTGTTTTGGGAAACTGGAAAATCAGGACTTGCATAAGGTGAACAAACTTTCAGTTTTCATTATTTTTAAAGTTTGTTTTTGTTTTCCCAACTTTTTAACTTGAGGATCTTTAGACCTACAGAAAATTAAGAGAATGTTGTCATGAATACCTATATACCTCCACCTGGAGGCAACACTTGTGAATACTTTGCCACATTTGTTTTATCTTCTCTATTACTGAACCTTTTTGATATAAATAGCAGGCATCCCGGCCCTTCACCCATAAATACTTGAGCTATAAATACTTCAGCAAGTGTCTCCTAAGAACAAGTACATGTTGCTTCCTAACCACCGTATCATTGTCACACCTAATCACAACTGGTGCTGTTTCCATCAGATCATCTAATAGTCAATCCATGTTCAAACATCTCCAGTTATTCCCCAGGTGTCTTTTAGAGAGCTGGCGTTTGTGTGCCAGGACCCAGGCAGGTGTCTTGCACACATTCGATTATATTAATATTTCTGAATTGACAGCAGTCTTCCCACCTATTTGGTTTCATGGTAGTGACATTTTCAGGAGTCCAGGCAGTTGTTTATAGACTGCCCCATTCTGATTTGTTTGTTTACTTCCTTATGACAGTGTTTAACATTCCTCTCTAGTCTTTGTATTTCCTGGAAAGCAGAAGCTAGGTGTAGAGTCTTGATTAGATTCAACTTAAATGTTTTTGGCAAGAATAGATCCCAGGTTGCTCCATCAGAAGGCACGTGATGGCAGATTGTACCATTATCATGCAGCCCTGTTGGCGACGCTGCCTGGGTCACCTGCCTTAGCTGATGTCTCCACTGTCACGGTGCACGTCCCACTTGGTTGCTGGTCATGATGTTCAGGGCGCTGCCTGGGCACCTCGTGAGTGTCCCGTTTACCAGCCAAGTCATTCACCAGTGGTCGGCACCTACTACCCGTCCTTAGCTGACATTTTTCTGCAAAGAGCTTTCTTTTTATTCTGTTTCTTTTTTTTCTTAATCACTGTGGACTCCAGGATTTTAAAAATAGTATTGTAATCATTTGTACTCCTTTTTATATTTGGTCCTTGCTTTTGATACTCAAAGTTGGCCAGCAGGAGCCCCTCACGCTGGCTTCTGCCTCCATTTGCTAGGAGCCGATGCGTGTTGGACCCCCTGTGGCTCTCGCACAAGGCGTCGGGGGCTCCCCGTGTTCTGGCCCCGATCCAGGCCTGGGTGGACTCGGCTGTCCTGAGCAATCCGACCCGGGAGATGCCCTCTTACCCACCTCACGGGGGACCAGTGGCCCGTCAGTTAATCACAAAAGTCAGTTACAGTGAAAACTCATAAGAAAATACACACACACCTTACACATTTTATTTTAACTTGAAGCAAGTAATGCAATCCTTTAAGTCAGTAATCTTTTGCTGTAGGTCTGGGTGTTCAGATTTGGGTCTGACCTATTGGAGTTAATTTTCTATCTTGCATTAAGCATATTCACATGCCACTTCTGTGACTTCTAGACTGAGACTTAGACATTTCAAACACTTCCTAAGCGGGCTGAGAGCAGAATCCTGGTTTAAGCCCTTTACGTCCCAGTCCTCACAGTCGGCTCTCCCCCACAGAAGGCCACAGCGGCCCTTGCAGCCACTCTGTCTTAGTCTTTCCAAAGATTCAATTCACCTCAACCTTTGTGGCACTTGTGTTCAACAGTTCATGGGATATTTAAATTACAAGAGCAAGTGGAAGTAAGAAGTGTGGGAAGAAACATCCTGGGACCGGGCAGGCGAGGAAGGCGCCTGCTCATCTTAGCGTGGTCCATGGGGACAGCACCGGCTGCAGAAGGCGCAGGGGTGTGGGGCGTCCCATAAGAAGGTGAAGTGCCAGTCCGGGGAGAGCTCCAGCTGTGGCGGCCGTGTTTCTCCTGTCCTGAGTCCGTCACCTACCTGAGGGGAATTCTGATGAGATGGATACAGAGGACCAGGTTTGGGAGTTAGAAGACCTGAGTCTCGTCTTGGTTTGTCACTGTCCAGCAGTGACCCTGAGCTTGTCATGGAACCTTTCTGTCCACGTCCTCGTCTGGAGACAATGACGTTTGCTCCGCTCGCCTCCCAGGGCTGCTGTGGGGCTGAACAAGTGTGCCGGGTCATTCAGGGCGTGTGTCCTCAGCATGGAAGGCGATGGGCCCCCCAGGTCGCCTCTCACTGGACACTCACGTCGCCTATGGGGAGTCTGAGGGGTGGAGCCTCTCAGTGGGGACCCAGGCCGTGCTCGGGAGCCCCACCCCCCCCGTTACACCCCAGGACGTGTGAGCTAGAAATCACGTGTGTGCGTTCCCCTGAGAGGAAGCTCATCTGTAGACTCTGGATGGTTTCATGGGGTAAGCGAGAGGCGTTACCAGCTAACGTCAAAAATGACCTCATTGGAGACTTGCCAGATGATTTCTTTCTGGGGCTGTTTTTGAACCAAAAACTGTTTTGTTCACATATTAGCAAAGTTTTGATACCTACTGTGTGCAGGCACCATTCTAGGCCCTGGGGGTAACAGCAGAGAAGCCAACACACAGAGACCCCGTGTCCGAGGCCTTTCTTATTTGGTTGGGGAAGGAATATCTGACGGCTGGAGACAGCTTTCCATGGGCAAGGGCTGTGTTCAGTAACCACTCTCACGTATTAACGCTTCTAATCTTGACAGCAGCCCCGTGAGGAGCACACCATCACTGTCCTCATCTTACATGTGAGGAAGTCGAGGGCTTCTGGCTGCCAAGTACGGGGCTGGCGTCCCAGGCAGGTGGCACCCAAGCCCATGTCCTCCACTGTGTCCACCAACACCATCAGCACTGCTGGGTGTCCTGGCTGCTCTGGGCAGCTCACACCCATTAGCTCCCAAGACCAGCAGTGAAGCTCCCCTTCCCTGGCTGCGAGGGAGGTGAGCGCCCTGCCCCAGGCCTCTCACTCCCTGTGTCTCTTTTCAGACCTACACGGTGGACATCTTCTCTGCAGGCTGCGTCTTTTACTATGTGATCTCTGAGGGCAGCCACCCTTTTGGCAAGTCCCTGCAGCGGCAGGCCAACATCCTCCTGGGCGCCTACAGCCTCGACTGCTTCCACCCCGAGAAGCATGGTGAGTGGGCTGGGGTCGTGAGTAGCTCCTCGGCCACCTGTGTGGCCCTGCAGGATGGGGCTGGTGCTGCCTCTGTAGCCCCAGAGTGCTAGGTAGGCTCGTCCCTGGGGTGCCTCTTCTAAAGCCAAGAAGCTCCAAGGTTCCTCCAGGTCACCAACTGCCTGCGTGACTTGGGCAAGGGCCCCTTTGAAGACCCCTGATTTTCAACTTACGATGTGAGGGTTAAATTATCTCAGGTCCCTTCCTGCACTGGCATTTGGGACGACAACTCGTGTGTGCTCCATAAACTGGACTCCGTCACGTGGGGCCAGCGGTCAGCAGGCGCAGTCTGTGCTGGACTGGGGACAGACGGTCTCTGTCCTCGCGCTCCCGGCCCGGGTGCAGCAAGTCTTTCTTCCTGACTTTGGGTCCTAGGTTATAATGGGCCTGTGACATCCCAGTGCTGCATTTAAAAAAATTAAAACTAAATTATTGTTCTATTTATGGGTTAATTTTCCTTATTCATTGTAGAAAAAACAGATTAGCATACAGGCTCATAACCCCATTATATTATGCAGGGATGAAATGACGGCTATTAATATGTTGGAGCATGTGTTATTCCGATCATTTATCTGGACAGTTTGCATCTTTTTACTAAAATGGGGTTAAACCTTGCATACTGTTTTGCAGCGTGCTTGTTTTTCAGAGTCACCTCGACTCTCTGTGCCGATCGTGTGTAGCCACAGCTGCCCATAGCTCGTGGTCCGACACACATGGGCACAGTGGGCTGTCCGCCCGAGCCTTGGATGCTGCATGTTTCCAATCGCTCCCTTGCACAGACCATGCAGTGAGGACGCTCCTTGTTGGCTGAAGTTGTGTGTGTACTTAATGATTTTATTGGAATAAATTCCTGTTAGAATCCTGGGTCAAAGGGTATGCAGATTTCTAAGGCCTCTGGTATTTTATTGTGGCTTTGGGCTGGTAATAATAAGTTGCTTGTTTATTTTCCCCTGTACAGAGGATGTCGTCGCGCGTGAGCTAATAGAGAAAATGATCGCGATGGACCCGCAGAAGCGCCCCTCGGCGAAGCACGTGCTGAAGCATCCGTTCTTCTGGAGCCTGGAGAAGCAGCTCCAGTTCTTTCAGGTAAAGATGTCTGTTATCTTTATTAAAAATCGGCATTTAATGTTTTCAAAATCTTGAAAATATAGAGAAGAACAAAGAGTAAAATCAATGACCCATAATCCTGTAACCAGGAGATAACCATGGTCAGTGCTTTAATATATTTTCTTATATATGTAAAAGTAGAATTGGGATCAAACTATATGTACAGTTTTGTATCCTGGATTTGTTTTTACTGTACTTAATATTTTAAGTATTTTTCAGGCTAAAGTTCTAAAATTTTAATGACTGTAGTTTCCTATCATACGGATGTGCCATCATTTTTAAACTTCATGTTATGAAATTTCCAACTATGCACAGAAGTGGACACTGTAATTCACTCGCCCTCCACCCGCTCCCCACCCGGATTATTTTGAAGCAAATCTCAGACATCATATAATTTCATTCAAGTGTCATAAATGTAAATATTTTCTAAGATTGGATTTTTTTCTGTCATCTTTTACTCAGTCTTTGCCCAGATCTCATTTTGCTTAAGATAGATTTTATAATGTTAAATTGTAGGATCAATGACTATGAACGCCTTTGGCGGTTTGACAGTTGTACGGCCTTGTGACATTGCCAGGCGGCTTTGTGATAGTGATGTGTTTCTGAGTCTTCTGTAGTGTGAGTTGAGCATAACTCAGCCAAACACCTCCCGCCCAGAGCCCATCTGACGAGCGGGCTGGTGGGGCAGCGCTTCTCCCCCTGGGTCTGGGCGGAGTGTAGCTCGGTGAACACTGTGATTCAGAGGTGACTGTCACACTGTCCTGGAATCTGGCTGGGTCCTTGGCTGCAGCGAAGCCCCTAGAATGTAAGTGTCTTGAGGGCAGGGGCGTTTGACTGCTACGTTCACTGCTGTGTCCCCTGTGCCTGAGGAGGACGCTGCCTGGCCCGCGGCGGGTGCTTGTAGCCACGCAGGTGGAGCAGGAGTGGGGGGGTCCGATGTGTCTTCCGTGGCAGCAGCGGGCGTGTAACACCAGATTGATCACCGTGTTCCACAGGACGTATCGTGAAAATTCTCACATCTAGATGTCTTCAAGGGACTTCTGAAAACTACCCAGGTCACTTTGATGATGACAAAATATAGAACAAGAATAAAACTCACACAAAGGACCTTCGCCTGACCATGGGTTGGGATTTAAACGATTAGTATCTCCAAGTTGTGTGTCTTGGGAACACACTTGGCTGCCATCTGTGTCAGCTTTAACGGCTTTGCGTGTCAGAAACATGTGTTCCCAAAGTACCTGAGTTGGCAATCTCATCTCTCTGAGGCTTTTCTCTGGCAATCACAAATTAGGAGCTCTGTGAGTCTGGCTTCATCTTCATTGAAGAAAGAAAAGCCTATGGGTCCCCTAAGACTACTTAACATTGATGTCTGTGTGACTCAGGACTCCCTGCGTCCCAGCTAGTGGCCTGTCTTACTGGTGGGGCTCAGGGTGTGTCCTGGCCCTCTCCTTACCACCAAAGTCGGACGCAGAGCAGGGCTGGAATCCCAGGCAGGGGCTTCCAGAGCCCGTACTTTGGCCACCAAGTTTCCTCTTCAAAAAGGCTGGTCTGCATCTGTCTTTTCTAGCGTTCGAGTGAGGAGCGACCACCCTCTGCCACTGATGGATTGAGCACATCCTGCTCAGTGGGTAGACAGAGCACAGGGTGCAAATCAAAACTGAGCTTTGCTTTTGTTTTTTTTTGTGTGTGGTTCATTGGTGAAAACAGATGGCACATGTGGCTCTGGAGACGCAGTACCTGCGTGTGTGTTGTGGTCTGTGCACAGGTGTGTACCTGGGAATCCTCTCTCTGTCCCGGAGAAGGTCTCTGCAGGCCTGTCCCCAGTGCGCGGCAGGCACGGCTGCCCACGGGGAAGTCCACGGGCTGGGGCAGAGTGTCTGCTGCCCGGCTCTGCCGCAGCTCCAGCCTGGGCCTCCGGGCTGTCAGTCTGTCTGTGACTCACGTGCTGTGACTGTTCTGTGCCTTGCTGTGCCAATCCCCCAGCTCGCAGGGTGTCCAGACACTGACCGTCATCCCTCGCCCTTGTCCCCCACAGGACGTGAGC
The DNA here is from genome assembly GCA_963574885.1 of Lepilemur ruficaudatus. Taxonomy (NCBI): domain Eukaryota; kingdom Metazoa; phylum Chordata; class Mammalia; order Primates; family Lepilemuridae; genus Lepilemur; species Lepilemur ruficaudatus. The sequence continues at coordinate 33,093 of CAUYRT010015983.1, read as the reverse complement.
GACCGGATAGAGAAGGAGCCGCTGGACGGCCCGATAGTGAAGCAGCTGGAGCGTGGCGGCAGGGCCGTGGTGAAGCTGGACTGGCGGGAGAACATCACCGTCCCCCTCCAGACAGGTGACCACGCCAGAGCCCGGGGAGGACACGTTCCAAAGCATCAGCCGTTTCTAAGAAGCAAACACAGAAATGGCAGCTCCAGGCTGTTTGGGCTCCAAATACCACTAAGTGGGTTTGAGGCTTTCTTGGGTGTGTCCTCTGGCTTCTTACACTGATGTGTTTCATTTTTGTTCCTCAGAGTGACAGGTTAATGTCATGCTCCAGGTGGCCCTTTCTGATCTCGGTGGGGTCAGGGCAGGGTTCAGACTGACACACCCTCGGGTTCCATGGGGGTGGCTGCCCTGTGACCCTGAGCATGGGGTCATGTCGCCTTTTAGTCTACTTGCTTAATCCCTGGGACCCCACGAATCGATTTCCTTTAAAATTTGTTTATTTGAGCCAAGCACAGTGGCACAGTCCTGTAGTCCCAGCTGCTCAGCAGGCCAAGGGGCAGGGGGTCACTTGAGCTCAGGAGTTCAAGGCTGCGGTGAGCTGTGATCACACCTGGGAGCAGCCGCCATACCCCAATCTGGGCAGCACAGAGAGAACCCTGTCTCGTGAAAAAAAAATTGTTGGTTACTTGCTTAATCATCGCGTCCCTTAATGCTTTTCTAGATCTGCGTAAATTCAGAACCTATAAGGGCGGCTCTGTCAGAGACCTCCTCCGCGCCATGCGAAATAAGGTAAAGGGTTTGGGAATACCGGGGAGGGAGACCCCGTGGCCATAGCATGGACACGCGCCCCCTTTCATCCATTGTGTATGGAGCCTTTTCTCCGTCCTGGAGTTCTCACCTCGCAGAGACTCGGTGGCCTGAGGTGGACCTCACAGATTAGAAGCTGTTTCTTCCCTGACGTGGGTTTTGTCTTCAGGGCCGTTGAGGTGCAGAGTTGAGCTCTGAGGCAGCTTCTCTGGAGCCCGTGTCCTTCGTGGTCTCTTTGCTGACTTGCGGTGTCCTCTCCCTGCCTGGTACAGGCGCTGTGCAAACACGCCTCTAACGGGGACCGTCAGGACACCTTCCCACACAGGGCCTGGTCTCCAGGGGCAGGGGGCACCACTTTTTCCCTGGGGGACAGGGGAGCTCTTACCCTGTGCTGCCCCTGAGCAGCCTTCACACAGGGCCTGCCCCCAGGCACAGAGGACGCCCCAGGCCCGATGGGACGGACGCTTCAGTTCCAGGCGAGTTCATTCCACTTGAGGTTGCCGGGATCTCCCAGGTCCTGACCATCCCCTGCTGGCCCGGCCCCTCCAGGAGTGATGCTGCCCCCTACTCTCCCAGGCTTGAGGCTCTTCTTAGATGAGGGGACACAGGCAAGATGATGGCCTAGAATGATGTAGAAGCCTTTTTTTCCTTTGCTTTACGGAAAACCATCCAACACTGACATCCTGTCTGCCTCGAATGACAAAAGTATGTTTTGCCAGTGTTCCCGAGCTTTCTAACCCCTGACCCTCTGTCTGCAGAAGCACCACTACCGGGAGCTCCCCGAGGAGGTGCGGGAGACGCTGGGCTCCCTCCCGGACGACTTCGTGTGCTACTTCACGTCGCGCTTCCCCTACCTCCTCGCGCACACCTACCGGGCCATGGAGCTGTGCGGCCACGAGCGACTCTTCCAGCCCTACTACTCCCTCGAGCCCCCCGAGCCCCAGCCCCCGGGACTCCAGACACCCACTGAGCCAGGGCGGCCCAGCTGTGACTAGGGCCTGGTCGCCACAGTCCAGAGCTTGGCTCTTCCCAGCCTCACGGGGAGACCAGGCTTCCCAAACCAAGTGCCTTGAGCTGCCCGCTCTGCGGCCAGCAGAGGATCACGCTGACCCTAGGAGCGGGGAGAGGCGGCCCCTCGTGCCCTGCAGGGAGCTGGGAACGTGTCGCCCTGGAGGCCTCGCAGTCAGGCACCTGCCATGGAAGGTCCCAGAGACAGCGAGAGGAGCACCCGCCGACCTTCTCCTGGATAAACTTGCTTCAGGCTTAACATTTCTTTTTAAAATTCCTGCTTGATGTCAGTCAGTGGGCCTCTCAGGAAGGGAGAGGAGGGAATCCTAAGTTCTGCCTGCATGCTCGGACCTGCCGGGCAGGGATGTGTGAGTGCAGCCCCTGCTAGAAGCAGGACTCAGGAGGCGAGGGGTGCGGGGAGGAGAATGGTGTTCCAAGGAGTAGTCCGGGGGTAGGAGGTGCCTCACTGATCACAGATGTGCCCCAGGTAGCCCAGGGTGCTGGTGACAAGTGTTTCCGCAGAGGCAGCCATGAGCTTGGGCTGTGACGTCAGGGACAGGTCAGCCTTGCATGCTGCAGGGGAGGTCACCTCTGCGGGGCTCTTGGGAACGAAGAGGATGCTCTGTGCTGGAGGCTGTGGAGGCCCAGCGTGCTGGTGTGCTGAACAGTGGCCTCTGCATTGTCCTGGGCCAGTTGGGGGTGCTCAGGAGCATTTGGGGCAAGAAGTGAAGCATTCCCTGGCCATCAAGCAGGGCAGCTAAGACCCAGACAGGGACAGGCATTCAGGACCAGGGGGCGCAGCCGAGCGGGACCCTCCAGCTGCCTGGAGAAAGCCCTGAGCCAGATGTGGGTGCGAGGCTCTTCTGTCCCTGAGGCCAGCAGAACAGGAGACACGTGGTCAGTCAGGCCAGGGGGTGGGGACCCAAGGCCAAGGTCACTGTGTGCTTCATGGGCCAGCTTTTTGTTTTTCTTGGCGGATTTTAATAACTACATTTTGATCATACTGTAAAATGCTACGTGCGCGTAAGTAAGCTATACTTGAAGTTTACGCGCAAAGAAGAAATGCAAGATATAGTACATCTTCTCTCTTGTGTATTACCAAAAATCGCCATCCCCTCAAAAAAGTGTTCATGTTTAGAACATTCTCTACTGCTGAAGAGTAAAACATTATAGCAACACTATGTAAATGTTTTAAACAATGTTAGAGTAATAATCTCTAAATTATGTCAATACCGTGTTATTTTTTTCCTAAAATTAATATACTTTTTAACTTTAGTTTGAGTCAAAAATTTTTCTGTCTTTTCTCTCCCAAGAGCCTTAGAGGCTAAAATGCAATCGGTACGACATAAGGAAACGCTGTCTGTGTCCTTCCTCCCGCCGGGCGGGGGTCATTGTGGTTCGGTCCTGCCACAAACTCAGAGACTCCGTTCAGTATTAAGAATGGAATTGCTGGATTTTACTCACTGACAGAGAAATCACTGTTTCTTCTTCTCTCATAAGATGTTTTCTGGTTGTGTTTGTGTCAGAGCCACTCGGCAAAAGCTCTTTCTCTGCCTTTGCAGAATTCAGTCCTCTTCTTTCATAACGGCTGACGTGATTTTTTTACTTAATAACGCGATCCTGCATCCTTAAACCTCATCGGTTACCTCATTTAGCCTTGGAACCTCGGTCCCCGGGTCAGCATCCTTGGCGTCTTCCTGCAGGCCATCCATCTCTCAGGAACACGCCCGAGCCAGGGCCTGCCTGAGACTGCGCCGTCCCCACGGCGCAGGGAGCTTTGCCGCGGGCTGGGTGGCAGTAGCCCGAGACAGAATCTGAAGGCGGCAAAGGTGCCCGGAATGATTTAACAGGACTGCCTCGGGGACTGCCCCTCACCTTGGGGGTACCCAGGTGATGTCTAGTGGCCCAATTTTGTGTCATCTTCATTTTAGCCCGACTTGCCTTGAGACAACTTTTTCAAATGCCCTTTATTCGAGCACTTACTCTGTGGAGCTAGGCAAGAACCAAGAACCCAGTTACTCGTCAGTCCCCCAGCTGATTGTCGGAAGAGGTCTCATGGGGCAGCCTCTGCTGTCGCCAGTCCTAGCTCTGGAACTCCGGTTTCCGTGGCGCTCAGTGGGTTGTCGTATGGCTTCGGGCGGGGACGGCCCTGCAGCATTGCGAATTGTGTTGCGGCTGAGCTGATTGATTCTGCGATTCCTGGGGGGCTGTTTCACTTTTTAGAAGTACTGTGCGCTGTCTTCTTCTATAAGCGGAACTTAGTCGCATCTGTTAGGAATCTAAAGGATGCTCTAATTTATTTAAATCGTGTCTTGAAGCTGCCATTGAACCTCTCCCTGGCACATGTGCCAGAATTTCTCTTAATGCTTCTTGAGTCTTTTGAATTTCAGTTTTTGAAGGGCTCCATGTGTCAGTAGGCACCAAAGCATTGCACTTTGGTATTGATTAGTAAGTGCTTCAGCCATCCAGTGGCTGAAATGTGCAATCCTGGGTGTAATATGTCCCCTCCCTCCCTGCTTGCTGTCATCGCAAGAGTTGCCAGAGGTTCTTTCCAATGAGACATTGCTCTGATCAGTTACAGGTAGATGTTGTTTTGGAAGATCTGCAGGTTAGTGGATCCGGCAAAGTATTCCCACCAATTCTAGGAGAAAGGCCCTTATCAGAGTTGACCCTGATCGTTTGGTAAGGTTTTGTGTGATTCCGTCATCGTTGGCGATTCTTTCTCGCTGCAGTAAAAGATTCACTGGCTGCTGATCTAACCTCTACAGACGCGGGGGCTTCGGGCTGTAGGACAAAACTCAGCGTCTCAAGTCTCCTCTTAGCTTCATCTCGCTACTGCTTTAGCTTCTGAAATTGCTTCCCTTTGTGTCTCCCACCACGTCTTTTCCTTGCCCTTTCCTTTGCCAGCCTGGTGTAGTCGTCCCGGTTGACTGTGGCCTGGCATTGGCTTCTGGAAGAAGGTCCTCAGGTGTCCTATCCTGGGGGGCAGAAATTCTGCCTTCCCGGGTTGGGCCATTATCTTACACCAAACTATCTACTGTCGTCTCTGCTTTTTCTTTATGAAACAGTGATTTCTCTGAGTAACTCTGCTTCTGACTTGTGAATTGGCACTTAAGTCCTTTCCGTATCCAGTGGAGAACCACAAAGGTCGCATCTGCAATGAGCCTGGCCCGCCCTGGCGCAGCCTTAACTGACACTTTCAGCCAAAGCCCCCACCGCCCGCCGCTTCTTGAGTCGCGTGCTCCGCGATCGGCGGATACAGTATTCCTTTTCAGTGTCCCTAAAGCTGTGACGGGGGAGTCCCCACTACCTAGAAAGCATTACCAGTCAACTGCGTGGCATTCTCAGATGCAGACCTTGTGTAGTGTTCTTTTTGCAATGACCTATTTATTTAACCTATTTATATTTATTTAATTTTTACTCCGAAGTGTATCCCATTACGATTGCACTTGCTTAAAGCACATCAGATCTGTTTTGGACAACACCCCTGACCATTTTAAAACTGGAAAAGGAAAAGTTATACTGTATCCTTCCGTGGGATGGACGCTTTACAGTAGTCTTGTCTTTAAAGGGTGAATAATTTGGTCGGGGTAAAATGTTAATTTTTAGGTGATTTTTTAAAAAAATATTCTGTGCCATTGTGTCTTCTCTGTGGATGGTTAATTGTCTAATTGGTATGTGTTAACTGTATGATACAGTCCTCTTTGTGGAACCCCAAATCCTCTTTTTAGCTTTATATTTTATAAACTGCCAGATTGTATAACTTTTATGTGTATTTTTAAAGCTTGATGTGAGGGTCATTATCTGAGTTAAACGGCCTATTTTTGTACCTCCTGTACAGTTTTATAATTCTGCTGATTGATGGCATCTTATGTTGAGCCAACCACAATAAAGGTAGTTTTAGATTTGGGAGTCAGTTTCTCTTCTTAAAGACACGAACACACTCCCAGGTGAGGGGGCTGGATGGCGAGGCCTGAGCGGCGGCTCTGCCGGTGGGAGGACAGGTGTCCTAGTGTCCACGGCAGGGTCCAGGGGCTGGGACGTCCTCCTTGGCAGCTGTTTGTGGGAAAAGCTCCTTTGAAACATTGCGGGAAGTTCCCGAAAGTATTGATTTGGACTGAATTCCAGGAAGATGGTCTGCTGGGACAGACATGCCACAAGGTGAGAATTAGGTTGCAAAGTAGAGTTCGGGACACGTGAACAATAAACAGGATGGTGGACCAAGAAACGCAGAAGGTGAGAAAAGCACAGGGTACCTCGGTTAGCGAAGCGCAGGGAGGGCCCCACCGGAGCAGTCAGCAGCTCAGGGATGAGCCCAGTGACGTCTGCTTGGACGTAGGACCCTCCCACACGCCACTCCCTGCCTTCCCAGACCCTCCCTGGAGCAGTGAGGTGAGGCTCCCCCTGCCCCTGCGCCCAGGACGGGGCTGCTCACGAATGGAGGCCCCAGGGGCCCACCAGCCCCAGGACAGCTCAGCAGGGACTGTGTCAAGGTTGGGCTCCTTCCCTCAGAAGCTCTGCCTGCTGACATCCTGCCCCGCTCATGCTTTGGGGAACCAGGAGCGACACAGACCTCTGGACACACCTCCCTCTGGAGTGTGGGGTCTCGGACACAGCCAAACCCGGGGGTGAATGAGGGGCTGCAGGATGTTGTTGTCCATCTCACTTCACATGGCAGCGGAGTCAGCTCTTGGAGTCCCCTTGGGGCCTTTAAGCCAGGGCTGGTACTGAGTCTTGAAATGGCCTGGGCCTGGGAAGGGGACAGCAGATGGCACCCTTAGCTGCCTCTGAGAGCGGGGGGGAGTGTGGGTGCTCAGGAGGGAGCCCAGCGTGTGGGGCAGACGCCCTCCCCTGCCCCACGCTGGCCTGGCCCGCTAGGGTCCTGGGGCCTGGGGACAGTTATCAAAAGATGGGCCACTGAGGTGGGATCTGTGGCTTTGCACGCTGAGCCAGCGCTGGGCTGCCTTTCTCTGAATGTTGGATACATTGATTTCGCTATATATAGCCACATACATGTGCCCATGTACACACTTGCATTCCATCAGTGAACATCCCCATTTGCGCTACCTCTGTATCTGCACCACGTGCCGTCTGGGCTAGACCACATGTTGGCTTCGAGAGATCGTGACAGTTACCCTGCCTGTCTGCCCTTCCCCCGCGGGCCAGGCATGTGCTGGGCCAGCCTGTGCCTTGATCGTGCCTTGGCCTCCCTCTGTCCCTCAAACAGCACCTCCCTCACAGCTGGAAACATCTAACATCTTTCACTTCAGTGAGAAACTGATGAGACCCTTTGCCAAGGCCCCAAATCAGGCTGTGAGCTGGGCCCCCTCTGGCCAATCGCTGTGGGCCGAGGGGCAGGGCAGCCCCGGGAGGTCACACTGGAAGATGGTGGGCGTGGGGGAAGGGCCAGCCAGGGAGTGAGCAAGTGAACTTGGCCTCTAGGAGGTTTGGCAGTGAGTCCAGTAGTGGTGACCGTCACCTTCCCCCCTTGCCTCTCATCCCTGTGCCTCTTCAAATCCACCTTTCCCTTCCCAGCTGGCTCCGTGATTTGGGTGAAGCCACAGAAACGCTCTCAGAGTTTGCAGGTGACACAGAGCTGCAAAGAGTAATCACCACCAGGATCGTGACCCAGTCAACATTCCAGGAGATTACAGGAAACTGGAATGCTGAGCCAAGGGTGATGGGAAGCCCTGCTTCCACATACCAGGCGTGAACCTTTACACGCCTAACAACAGAGCTTCAAAATAAATAAAGCAAAAACTGAACTGCAAGGAAAAGTTGTCAACAATGAACATTTTAACCATCTTTTTCAGACACCGATAGATCAGATAGACACCCCCGCCTGCAAATTTAAAATATGGAAGGCAGGGTGCAGTGGCTCACGCCTGTAATCCTAGCACTCTGGGAGGCTGAGGCGGAAGGATCACTTGAGCTCAGGAGTTCAAGACCAGCCTCAGCAAGAGCGAGACACTGTCTACTAAAAACACAAATTAGCTGGACAACTAAAAACAGATATAGAAAAATTAGCCGGGCATGGTGGCACATACCTGTAGTCCCAGCTACTCAGGAGGCTGAGGCAGGAGGATTGCTTGAGCCCAGGAGTTTGAGGTTGCTGTGAGCTAGGCTGGTGCCACGGCACTCTAGCCCGGACAACAGAGTGAGCCTCTGTCTCAAAAATAAAATAAAATATAGAATATGTGTACAGCCCAGTTGAGCCAGACTGATCAAATACATGGTAAAACCTCTTCATAACCAAGGAGCGGGGGCCAGAAATACAGCAGTGGGAAATGCTGAGCAGGGAGCCTGCGGAGCGGGTTCGTGTCAGCCCAGGCCGGCTAAGTTGGGTGCCACCTGGTGGCAGTTGCTGCTCCAGCATAAATAACTTTCTTATCTTTTCATGGTGGCATTTTTTTTATCTTCTTTGTGCTTTTCAGTATTTTCCAAATGGTCTTTCATGAGTATGAACTATTTTAATAAGAAGGAAAAAAATCACATCATTTTTCTAAGCCCTACCCTTCTTATCTATTTAATGAAGAAGGTGGCTTGCATGAGCCCTGAGATTCTTCCAGCTACAAAGGCCCACAGCTCGGCACCCCGAGAGCCTCAGCTACGGACATTGGCTGCTCTTCCTGTCGCAGCTCATGGCTGAATCTTTTCCAGGGTCCTCCTACGTGTGGTCTGAGCTGAGCCGCCCTCTGATCTGGGCCTGTCATAGCTTCCAAGCCTTTCCCGTCTCAGGAAAGTGTCCCCCAACGCTGTTCCCTCTCTCACGGCCTCAGGTCTAACTCATCCCTACTTTAATACAGCAGATTCCTCTGTCTCTGTACTCATTTCCCCCCTAAAGACTTGGATCCATCAGTCGATTCATTTAGGGCAATTTCCCAAAGCTTATGTCTCAGAATACTGCTTCCAAGGGCTATCAGACTTAGAAAAAAGGGCTCAACGACTAAACAAAATTGGGAAATGCTGAATTATATAAAGGTCCTTTTTTGTTTTTGTTTTTGTTTTTGAGGCAGAGTCTTGCTCTGTTGCCTGGGCCAGAGTGCAGTGGTGTCATCATAGCTCACTGTAGCCTCAAACTCCTGGGCTCAAGTGATCCTCCTGCCTCAGCCTTCGAAGTAGCTGGGATCACAGGCACTCGCCACCATGCCTGGCTAATTTTTCTATGTTTAGTAGAGACAGGGTCTCACTCTTGCTCAAGCTGGTCTCAAACTCCTGAGCTCAAGCAATCCTCCCGCCTCAGCCTCCCGGAGTGCTAGGATTACAGGCGTGAGCCACCGCGCCCAGCCAAAGGCCCCATATTTACTGCGAGACTTTTCGGAGGCCTTTAATATGCCAATAGGATATTCTCCAATTATGTCCAATTATTGTCTTAGATTTTTTTTAAAAAAGAAGGATTTTGGAGTAGCGGAGATAATGCCGTATGTTCACCAAATCTTGCTTCCTTTTCCTCTTTCTGGGTACCCAGGGAGACATTCCCAGACCCTACTGCAATTAGGTTGGGCCCATTTGACTAATTCTGGCCAATGGGAGTGGAGGTAACGTGTGACTTCTGAGCCAAAGCGCTCCCTTCCTGCTACATGATGATTGGTGATCGGCAGTCGTGGAGGCCACATATTGAGATGGCACAAAATGGAAGCAACCTGAATCGTGGTGTCACAACACAGACAGCAGCTGACCTGCAAAGCCACCCAACTCCGGAGGGACTTCTCGTGAGTAAAGAACCCTTGTGTTAAGCCTTTGAGATGTCTGGGCTAATTCCACAGTGTAGCCAAGCCCATCCTGAGTAGTACGTGACATAAAAAGAGCGTCGGGCAAAGGCTATGACACTGCAGATTCTAGGTGACACTCAAGGCAGAACTGTTTGTCCCATTAGTGAGCTAAAAAGTCAGTGCTCTCAGATGATCCAAGGGGGCAAAGAAGAGGGATTCTCTGCCTGCTGCTCTGTCTTTCAAACCGCCTCCCCCATCCCCGCTGCTGTCTCCATCCACCCTGCTTGGCCTCGAAGTGCTCCACGACCACCTGATGAGATGGGCTGGACCCAAAAGGGAAAGTGGGAGGGGGCAGGGAAGTAAGTGCATCCTCCCCCCAACCCCCCACTGTTTTCCCTGGGCACCAGAGGGTCTGTGGGGCTTGCGGTGGTCTTTTCCCAGTGGTTGGGCTGTCCTGATTGGGGTGGGCGTGAAGGTGGAAAGGGAGATTCCCACATCCACACCACTACCCTCACGACAAATGCACAAATTCAGGGAGAGTGAAGAGGGGTCTCGGTGCAAAGGTGGGTGATTTACACCACGCTCCACGACAAAGCATGGAGCTGAGGATCGACTTCGATTCCGGGAGGCTCCGAAGCCCACCTCCTTTCTCTGGGGCTGCAGAGGGAAGAAACTGGGGGACATATGCAGAAGGATGATGATGAAAAGAAAAGAAATTTACAACCACAGCTACTGCTTAGCAGACCTGCTCGGCCCCTCCCAACAGGCGCGCCACATCTGTCTCTGTGCCCGGCAGAGTGGAGGGGATGCTCTTGGACAGGATTTGCTGTAACCAGAGTAACGAAGCCCAGGGCTGTTGTTTGCTTTTTAAATGCTTTTAGCCACACTAGCAGTTTTTAAACTTTGGGCGTATCGGCATCACTTGAGGAATCTGGCAGACGCGCGCAGGTGTAGGCCCCGAGAGCTTCGATGAGCCGAGGCCTCTGGGTTCGCGGCTTCCAGGTGATTCTAACACTTGCCATTTATCTGGGCCACAGTGCGTGTTACTGAAAAGTTCTCCTGATAATCATCATGAACGTCTTGGTGTGTCTTGCTCTTATAAAAATGAATGTATATTATTTTTTAAATCTAAATGTGAATGACACTATATATATTTTTTAAAATCCTGGTTTCCACAAGCCAGTCCCTGACACTGAGAAATAGCCGGTCGTCAAACTCCATGGCGGGCTGGGTTCTCTTTACTGCGTCAGGGAGGGGGAAAGCAAGAGAGAGTGCAAGAGCTCAGTTGGTTTCCTTAGCGACTGGCTCCCCAAGGGAATGTGGCCACATCCCCAGGCAGGGACCCCCAGCTCAGCTGAGTCGGTAAATGTGTTCCGTGGAGGCCTTTGGGACCGTCCCATTAGGCTTGTTTGCAATGACGTCTTGCTCACCCGACTAGGCACGAGGTGACCCTTTTAACCCAAAGGCTCATGTCCTTCCACTGTGAAAAATTCGCTTGTGTAATTTTTTGATAATTGCCTCCCCCCGATTTTCTCTCTTTATTTTCTGGAACCTCGCATGGTGAAGTGTTGATCCTCTCTGTCACTTGTCTTTTATTTCTTATATTCCATTCTTGGACTTTTGTTCCTTCTGGGGCATTTCCTGGCTTTGTTTACCAAGCTTTTGATGAATTTTTTCCAAGTTTTGGCAATCGGTTTTAATTGCCAAGGGTTCTTAACCCTGTCGCTTTCTTATAAGGAAACGAGTATTTGTGAATACTAGTGAGGCTTTTCAGTAAGTTTTCTTCAGTTCTTGGTATTATTTCTGGATCCTCTGGGGTCATTTTTATGTACCTCGATCTCTCTTTTCCAAGTTACAGGTTGTCTCAAATGTCTGTCAATCCTTGACAGTTTGTGCATATTGAAAAACGAACCAATAAAAAGCTGAGGGAAGGCTGGGCGCGGTGGCTCACACCTGTAATCCTAGCACTCTGGGAGGTCGAGGCGGGCGGATCACTCAAGGTCAGGAGTTCGAAACCAGCTTGAGCAAGAGCGAGACCCAGTCTCTACTAAAAATAGAAAGAAATTAATTGGCCAACTAAAAAAAAAAAAAATTAGCCAGACATGATGGCACATGCCTGTAGTCCCAGCTACTCAGGAGGCTGAGGCAGAAGGATTGCTTGAGCCCAGGAGTGTGAGGTTGCTGTGAGCTAGGCTGATGTCACACGGCACTCTAACCCAGGCAACAGAGTGAGAATCTATCTCAAAAAAAAAAGCTGAGGGAAGCCCTGTGTTGGTGGTAGAGCTTGTCAACAGGTGAGCCGTATTTTTAGGTAATCACATGGGGAACCCTTAAATGCCAGCGTGCAGAGGTCTTTGCTCTGGGCTTCTTTAATGTTTTTGGCAAAGAATCTTCTGATTGTTGACCTGGGGGTTGACTGCTCCTGTCTGTCCTTCTGCATTGGGGTAGAGAAGGCTCGAATGTCCTATGAACCAATTTCCAGTTGATTCTGGTTCCTACCTGTCACACCCCAGCTCCACCACCCTTCCTAGTCTCTAGCCAAAGTCACTCTCTGGCTCTGTCGGGCAGACCTGCCCGCTCCTCTGACACATCTCACTCACGCACAACTGCAGACAGCGGCAACGCCCCTTGTCTAGGGCTGCAGCCCGCAAGGGAACCCTCACCTGTACTAGTGGGCACAGCAGGGGCAAAGAGGGGTGACTCGGGGAGTCAGTGGCAGCGTGGTTGGCCTTGGGGTCCAGGCGGAGAGACAAGGACAGGGTCAGAGGAGAGTCTGGAGGTGAAGACCGTGGAGTGGAGCAGTACTGGATGGTGACAAGGTCAGGTGTGGTTTCGGGGTGGCTGGCAGAGTGATGGGATGCTCAGGTGTGGCGGGGCCTTCTGGTGGCCCCGGGGGTTGACCCTGATGGCAGCAGGTGCTGGGAGGAAAGGATTAGGAAGACAGAGCCAACGTCCTCCATAGATCCCAGGTGGGGGCAATAGCCTTGAGACGGGGAGTCGGTGTGGGCCTCAGGAGGAGCCATGCACAGGGGTGGGCTTCCTTCTGGAACACTGAAGCCATCGGAGCCATCTGGTACCGGTGCCGGCCCGGCCCCAAAACCCAGGCAGCCCCCACAGGAGGAATGAGGGTGTGGAAGGCCCTGTTGTTGTCACTGGGCCCCGATCCCACAGCCGTCACCTATGGACACAGCTAGAAAGGCCGTCCTGGTCAGTCAAGTGTGGGTTGTCCATGAGGAGACAAGGAGGCTGGGACAGTGTCTGCCGTTGTTCACTTCCAGAGCAGGAGGCGGCTGCACCCCTCACAGTCTTCCTACGGTGGGCGTCAGACGCTAGCCTGCTGCAAATGCCCGACAGCCGCCACATACGCTAATGGCCATGTTTGCAGAATGAATGTGCAATTAGAACGGTTTAAAAAGCATAAACACCTGGTAGCATCGAACTGATTTTTTTTTTTAAAAAACCTCATCTATCTCTTGGATTTCGCCTTTACTCTCTATAACAAGCCACGCAGCTGCCTTTGGCATCTTTCCTAAGGAAACAGTTGATTTCCCCATCTGAGTTCCTAGTAAAGTATCTCTAGTAAAGTTTTATTTCTCCCTTGCAGTAAAGGTTAGAGAAAGAAGCAGGGTAGCTGACAGTGACCTTGGCGTCCACAGTCTCCAGAGAGAAGGCATTCCTCCCCTCTGCAGAGTCTCTCAGCTCTTTGGCTGGTGGATGTATATGGATAAATTTGTGCAGCTACGGAGATCACTCTCCTTAAAAACAGTCTCTCGACACTCAAGCCCGGGCAACAGCGAGACCCTGTCTCAAAAAGAAAAAGTCTCTGAGGGTCCCAGCTCATTCTGAACCTACCCGTGTTGGTGGAATCATAGGAATGTGATCTAATAGCAGGGCATGGCGGGACACTTGCTCATCTTGGCCACTAGATGGCGCCCTACACAGCCCCCTGTTCCTCCCGAGCCCCAAGTTTTTAGTGGATGACTGGGGTGACCAGCATGTATAGTGCTCCTCCTCCCCACTCCCCGGGGGGCTTTGATGAGATGACATTCAAACAAAAGAAGGCAACAGGCCTGGTTTCACAAACAACTCAACTGCTTCATCAGCTGGGAGTCGCGTAAGTAACCCATGTTACCAAACTTGTCTAGTGCAAGGATTAACATAATATGGACAGCCTCCTCCCTGGCCAGTGGGAATGATCTTGGGGCCTCATATTCAGTGGATCCAGGCCACAGCCCATACACGCACTGGGGTGTCCTTGAGCACAACCTACAAGGACACAGGGGCATGTCCAGGCACCAACTGTAACAATAAGCACACAACTTGTTGAGTGTTTACTGTGTACCAGGCTCTGACTCAGTGTTTTACAAATCATCACATTTATTCGTTCCAGAAGCCCTTAGAGGGGGGCTCTGAGGTGGACGAGAGGGACTCTGTGGTGTAAAAGCTCGGACATGGGACCCCAACAGTCTGGACTTTAATCTCGGCCCAGCCTGTTGCTGGCTGTGTGCCTGCCTACTCAAGCACTGCTCACCAGCTAGTCCACCAGGCCTCAGTTTCTGCATCTGTAGAAGGGGGATAACAATAGTATCTCCTCACAGGGCTGTTGTGCGGATGAGACACAGTGACACCTGTAAAGTGCTTAGAACAGCGCTTTGCCTACATAGTAAGCACAACAGAAATGTTGGCTATTATTACCCCCATTTTGCAGAGAAGCAAACTGAAGCTCAGAGAGGTTAAGCAACTTGCCCAAGGTCACACAGGCAGCAAGGGGCTGAGCAGAGATTTAGACACAGGTCCCTGTAACTTCACCCTGCCAGGCTGAGCTCACAGTCTCTGTTCATCAGTCTGCAGGTCAGCGCACCTTCCCTGGCCCTGGCAGCATTTCTGCCCCGTACGTTGTACCTTGGGTTTCTACTTGTAGTTGTGATTAGCAGGGCACCGTTTGAATTGAGAGCACACTCTCATTCTGCTAAACAGCGTGGTCCCCAGACCAGCAGCATCAGCATCGCCTGGAGACTTGTTAAAATGCTAATTCTCAGGCCTCCCTCCAGACTCACTGAATTAGAAACTCTGGCGCTGGGGTCCACCCTCTGGAGAGGCTGCTGCTCACATTTGAGAACCTCGCTGTAAAACATGTCTCATGAAGCCAAGCTGCAAGACCGTGGCAATTCAAGGAGACTGATTCAGAAACTTAGCAGAGAAGAAAAGAAAACAAACTGTAAAAAAAGGCACCTGCATTTGAATGTTTATAGCAGCACAATTCACAATTGCAAAGACGTGGAAACAACCCAAGTGCCCATCAATACATGAGTGGATTAATAAAATGTGGTATATGCATTCCACGGAGTTCCTACTCAGCTGCAAAAAACTATGGTGAACTAATGATACCTATTGTATTAACCTGGGTGGAACTGGAGACCATTCTTCTAAGTGAAGTATCCCAAGAATGGAAAAACAAGCACCACATGTACCCACCGTTAAATTGGTATTAACTGATCAACACTTAAGTGCACATACAGTAACAACATTCATCAGGTGTTGGGCAGATGGGAGGGGGAGGAGGGGATGGGTGAAATCACACCTAATGGGTACAATGAAGACTATCTAGGTGAGGGGCACACTTACAACTTTGACTCAAATGGTACAAAAGCAATTTATGTAACCAAAACGTTTGTAACCCTATAATATTGTGAAATTTTTTTTAAAAAGGAAGAAAGAAAAGGAAACAGACATGGAAAGCGATCTGCCCAGAAACCACAAAGCTGGGGGAGGAGGTGTATGGAGGGGGTGGTTGGCTCAAATGATGCTCAAGGAAGCACGGAAGGGAGTCTCAACCTGGCTACGTGGCCAAGCACCAGGACTGTGTGTGTGGCTTTCAAAGCAGGAGCACAGGGTTATAATCTGACAGTTTTGGGGGGTTTAGCACCTGTACTGCTAACGGCTGCGCAGATGGGTCTGCCCTGCTGTCAAGAATGGGCGCCCTGCGCCCTATTGGAGAGGGCCTTGGTGGCTGCACACTGCACTGCGCAGTGAAGCTCCGCCCTCCGCGTGGAGTATGATACTGTCCACAATCCCAAAGCAGACCCCTCCCTTCGGAAGAGGGACGCCCTTAGCCTTTCCTGTCCCACTCTGACTGTTGGGTGTTTGTGAATGACCTCATTACGGGCCCTCTGCTCTCTGCCCACAGCAGACCCCAGAGGATCCCAAATCCCTCAGAGCAGACTGCGCCTCCGTGCCTTTCTGCTTTCCCGCCCTGTGTGCTGGTTCTCAATGTTGTGTACATTGGAATCACCCGGAGGGCCTAAAAAATACACACACACCCATCCATCCACATACTACACATATACGCACACCGTGTGCAACTATCGCAATATGCAATGTTGGAGACATACTAAGAATACAGTTCTCCCTCTTGGTATAGGTGGCGTTTGGTTCCAGGACCCCTGTTATGCCCAAATCTGCTCACACTCAAGTCCTGCAGTCCGCCCTGCAGGAACGCTGTGAGGGAAGTCAGCCCTCCGTATACGTGCATGGGTTTTGCATCCCTCGAATACTGTATTTTTTAATCCACATTTGGTTGAAAAAAATCCACATGTACATGGAGCAGCGAAGCTCAAACCTGTGTTGTTCAAGGGTCAATTGTAATTGATCTGAAATTCAAATCTCACTGGGCGTCCTGTATTTTAGGAGAATTAGAAATAATGCTGGTGACAGGACTAGACCCCAGGGACGGGGGACTGCCCAGTGAGGGCCACTGTAATTCCAGGACGGAGCACACAGCCTGAGCCCCCCCCACCCCGCCTCATTGTGCCCCTGTCCCGAGGAGTCTCGGGTCCCCAATGCCGTGCTCAGCCAGCAGGGGGCAGCCTCCCCCCACCCCAGACCAGGTTACGCTTGGTGATTAGAGGACCAGGTGCGGGGAGCCGTGGGAGGGCGGGACGGTGGCAGGGGCTCCTGCCTCAGTGTCCACAGTCTCCTTCCACAAATGACCCCAACCCACCCTGCAGGCCCATCTTTACTCCCCGGGCTGTGGAGTGTCCCAATGCAGTGAGAGGCTGTCTCTGACAAAGCGGAGCAAGTCTGGGTCATGAAGGAACCGTTTTTCCGGCACAACAGCCGTGAGCTGCGTACACACTTATATTTACATTTTCCTCAGTACGGTGCAACTTGGCCTTCAACAGCTAAGAATTAGAAAAGCAATTGTCAAAACGCCAAACTACGTCTTTCTAGAGCTCGGGCCCAAATACGCACGTGTTTTGAGATGTTCTCAAAACATTGATGCCATTTCACCCACCCCCTTGTCATGAGGACACAGCACCAAATTAAGCCAACAGTGCCACAGCCAGTCCAGGCAATGTGTGATTTTATTCTGGAACATTCTTTCATTGACTGGCTACGTCACACAGAGTTAACTTGTACCAACAGGTGCCAGAGACTCTTACTCTGATTCTGGGTGCACGTGGCAAAACTGGCTGGAACCAGCTGAAACTGGCTTAGGCGAAAGGGGCAAAAAGATTGGCTCTTGGGAATCACCTGTGGGAACAGTCCTCAGGATCTGCCTCCCTTCTTCCCTGTGCACTTTGACCTCCTTCTCGCCTCCCCAGTCAATGGGGCGCAGGCCTCGGGCAACGGCGGTGCCGTGAGTTCCACAACGAGACAGGAAAAATGCTCTTTCCCCAGCTTGTTTAAGAAAAACCAAAACCAAGACCCAAAGGTGGGGTCCCATGACGCCAACCTTGGACCAATCATTTGGCCAGGAGGGTGGGGTCGAGTAGGAAGATGGAGGCTCCCCAGAAAACCCGTCTAAAGTAGGGAAAGGAGGGGTTGTCTCCAAAGAGTGGCAAATCCGGACGTAACTAACTCCTGGAGAAATTGTCATGAATGGGACATCCACCCTAGTTTGTTTCTACGACGGATGCCACCAAAAGAATAAAGTCACACGGGCCCCTCAAAGACTCCTCCCCACACGCAGCACTGTGCGTTGGCTTGCTTTGCCAGGGATGACAGGGGGATTCCAAAAGGAACTGCTGTGAAGAAACTGACAAATCCCACGACAGTCGGCAGCCCCTCAGCATTCGTGGCCTTGACAGTCCTGTTGGTCCCTTCTGTGACCTAATTCATGACTTTGCTAGGCCAGAAGTTTCAACAGTCTGTGCTGTGAGGCTGGCCCGTGGTGCAAGATCCTTGCTGGCAAGAGACTTGCTGGCCGCCCGGCTCCCACCTCTGCACCCAGTTTCCACACCTTCCGTTTAGTTGTACAACGTCACTCTGCTAGAGTAATGTTTTAAAAACTGCTAGGTGAGGCAGCAGATATGACGAGATCTGAGAAAGCGATGGCTCTTAGTCGCTAATGGAAGGCTTCTGTGGAGTGGCAGGTCGTAGCAGGGAAGACTCAGTTCTGAGCTGCTCATGAAGCAGGGCGACAGGAGGGGGCTCGTCCTGGTGTTAACGAGCCTGCAAGGGGGGTTCCCTCTGTTGCTCGCTGCACAGAAAGCGAATTACAGAGACAACGAGGTTGTCCAGGGAGGAAGGAGATTCATTGCAGAGGACGCATCAACCAGGAGGTGGGAGGAATGGTCTGCCTCAAACCTGCCTCCCTGACCAATGTGCTCAGGGGTTTTTCTAGAGGTGAAACGAATAACTCACCTAGTGAGTGAGCGTCATCGCGTGTTTGCACTGGAGCTCGGGGCAGGCAAGCACCGTGAGAAATCATGCTAGTACATATGTCGCCTGATAAAAAGATTGTGGATGAGTCCCTCCCAGGGCGGAGGTTTTAGTAGTATAAAAAGCTAGAGGTTAACATTGGTCATTCTTTCACTCTTGTGCACAGGAAGGATGTGGGGAGCAGCTTGTTCAGCGGGTCCTTGGGCACAATCTGCGGTAGGGTGTCGCTTGTCCTGTCGTCCCAGGACAACCTTACACCTACAAGTGTAAGGCCTTGTAGTTGTCTCGTGGCTGCAAGGAGGCTCTGACATTTCTGGGAAAAAAAGAACAACTCAAAAGGGAATGGATCACAGAAATAGAAACTTACAAAGTTCTCATCAGCAAGTCTTGCTGGCTGGAAACTTGAAACTTAAGAGAACTATAAAAAAGTGTTTTTGTTTGTGGAGCCGGTAGCACTGGGACTGCCTCGTCCATCAAGGGCCCCAGTGAGTGCAGAAACTCCATGACAAGAGGGGTAGTAGAGGAAAACGAAATGGCAGGTCCTCAAAAAATTACACATAGAATTCCCGTATGAGCCAGCGATTCCACTGCTGGGTACATTCCCCAAAGGACTGAAAGCAGGGTCTCAGGCAGGTGTTTGTACCCTCGTGGCCGTAGCAGCGTTACTCACGGCAGCCAGAAGGTGGAAGCAACCAAGTGTCCCCTGACAGCTGAACAGACAGACACAATGTGCTACAATGGAATGTTCTCCTGTAAAAGGCACGAAATTCTGACACCTGCTATGTCATGGATGAGCCCTGAGGACACTGTGCTGAGTGAAATCAGACAGACACAAAAGGACAGCACTGTATGGTTCCACCTAGCTGAGGTTCCTAGAGGGTCAGACTCAGAGGCAGAAAGTGGGGCGGGACTGCGGGGGCTGCCGGGATGGGGCGTTAGTGTTTCCTGGGGGGGGAGGGGGCGTTAGTGTTTCCTGGAGGGGGAGTTTGAGTCTGGGGAGGTAAAGCGTTCTGGAGATGGGTGGTGACAGGGACGCAGGACCGTGTGGATGTACTTAACGCCACTGTTCACTTAAAAATGATTAAAATGGAGAATTTCATTATGTGTATTTTACCACAATTTTTTTTACAAAAAAAGGGTGTGGCGCTAAAATGAAGATAGTGCGGGCTGGGAGCCCGGCACAGGAAGCACGTGACTGCCGAGCGAGGGAGCTCGTTACTGAGGGAGAAGCCTGAGTAACAGATGCTGAACTGGTGGCAGCTGCGACTCGCACACCGGCCTCAGCACTGCGCTCCTGCCGGGCAGGTGCCCACCTGGGGCCGCCCTCGTCAGAGCCCACGGGGGTAAGTTTGAGCTTCTCCCTCTCCCTCCACAGAGCCGGGCAATGTGGGATGCCTTTTGGACAGTGTCAAGGCCTGAGTTCTAGTCCCTTCCCCTCTCTGGGCCTCAGTTTCCCCTTAGTAAGCACCCGAGTTCCTCTGGCTCAATGTTCCACGCTCCGGGAAGCTCCTGCCCTGCTCCAGCTTTGAGTCCTGGGGCCCACTTTTGCAGTTGTTTCCTGTCTTTTGTCTTCCTTCTCCCCTTCCTCTCCTGCTCTGCCACCCGGGTGACGGATTTAGAAATGTGGGGCTGTCTCTGCACGGGGGGGGGGGGCCCACAGGGGCCATGGGAGCTGCTGCTTAGGGACATCCCCTTCCTCCCGGGTAGGCATTGTGGGTTCCTGATGAATCTCATTCAGTGGAACCCTTCCTGCCTCAGCCAGAGATGTCTCTCCCGACCTGTGGCTCACATTCCCAGGAAGCCTCTCCTTCTTTCTAGACGTGTTAGGAATTTCCCTTTGCACTTTGTTTTCTTTTTGGAAAATGTGCTGTGTAACACCTAAAAAAGCAGATGTACCATCCACGTACCCAGTGCTACACAGTAATGTAACAAACACCCCTGAAGCTGCCACTTGACACAAGGATGGACTGGCACTCAATTGCAAATCCCTCTCTACTTAGTGCCTGTAAGTCGCACCCAGACATAACCACCCTCTGGAGTTTTGTGTTTACTGTTCTCTTGATTATTTTTTTAAAGTGCTTTATCACATATGCATGCCTACTTATTTATTTAGACAGGGTCTTGCTATGTTGCCCAGGCTGGAGTAGAGAGGCTGTTCACAGGTGTGATCACAGCTCACTGTGAATTTGAACTCCTGGGCTCAAGTGATCCTCCTACCTCAGCCTCCTAGGTAGCTGGGATCACAGGTGTGTGCCACCACACCTGGCTATTCTGATTTATTTTTATTTTATGAAGCAGTTTTACAGCATTTATTGTGCTAGGCACTGTTCTAAATGCTTTAAAATGTTAACTCGTTTAATTTGTTTAACCAGCGCAACAACCTTACAAGAAAGATATTATTATTAATCCCATTTTGCAGATGAGGAAATCAAGGCACAGGGAGATTAAGTTACTCGCCAAAGATCACACAGATAGTAAACATTGGACATGTCTGCTGGCTCTGAGTGTGACAGTTTTTCTAGGGTATACCTCTAAGAATGGAATTGTGGGTTATAGGGTATAAGAATATTCAGCTTTACAAAATAATGCCTAATTGTTTCCCGGAGGACCAACATACACTTTGCCAGCAATCATAAGAATTCCTATAGACCTACTATCTCTCCAATAATTGGTCTTGTGAGATTTTTTTAACTTTTGCCAATCTGGTAGATATAAAATGGTATCCCACTGTGGTTTTAATTTTAATTTCCCTGGATTTGTTTAGACATGTTTCCTTTATTCGAAATGTTTCTTTGTGTCATTCATGTAATCAAAGTCATCAATTTGTTTATTTTATGATTGGACATTTTGAGGTCTTGCCGCGAAGACATAAAAATACTCTCCTATATTTTCTTAAAAAGAGTTTTTAGAGTTTTCTTTCACATATGAATCCTTAGGCTAAATGGAATTGATTTCTGCATTTGGTGTGAGGTAGGGATACTTTTTCCCTATAAGGTTAGTCAATTAATTCGGCATCCCTTAATAGACTCTTCTTCTATCCAGTGATCTACAACGCCACCCTTGTCATGGATCAAAGTTCATACAAGCATAGGTCTATTTCTAGGCTTTTTATTCTGTTCATTCTATCAGTTGATTTCCCTATACCTACCCTAATACCATATTTTATAGAAAACCTTAATATCTAGTAAGGCAAATCTGTCACCTTATTCTTCTTCTATAGGGATGTTTTGGTCCTTTTGTTCTTCCATATAAACTTTAAAATCAGCTTTCAATTTCCAGGAACAACCCTATTGGGATTCATTGGAATTGCATTGAATCTGTAGATCTTAGGGAAGAATTTACATCTTTGAAATATTGACTCTCCTGCCCAAGAACGTTGGGTTCTCTCTCTCCGTCTATTTAGATTGTCTTTAATGTCTTTCTGTAAAGTTTTATAATTTTCTTACTATAGGTTTTATAGTTCTAGGTTTTTCTAGATTTATGCTTCTACTTTTTGTTGATTGTTGTAAATGGTGTGTTTTTAAAATTATATTTTTGTGTGTTACTGACACACACAAAGGCAAATTATTTTGGGATATTGATTGTACAGCTAGTTGCCTTGCTAAAATCTCTTATTATTTTGAATCACTTGCCTGATGAATCTTTTGGATTTTCTACCTAAGCAGCCATATGAAATGGTTTTGCTCATTTTTTTCTTTTCTTTTCTGTTATTTTCTTTCTTCTTCTTTTTTTACTCTTACTGCAATGTTGTAAGACATTTACAGTATTGAATAGGATCAGAGATCATGGGCATCCTTGTCTGATCTTTATTTTAAAGGAAATTCCCTAAGATTTACTCATAAAAAATAATATATAAATTTGATGCCAGTTTTCTTTATCAGGTTAAGGACGTTTCCTTCTAATTTGCTAAGAGCTTTTATCATGAAAGGGTGTTGAATGTCATCAATATTTTTTTTCTTTTGCAACTCTTGAGATAATCAAATATTTTTTCTGCTTAAATCTGTTAATGTAAGTTTTTAGTGTGGACTCCTTCAAAGCAGAGCCTGGAACAAGGACTTGGATTTAGATAGGTTATTTGAGAGGTGATTCCAGCAAGCAGGAAGTGGAGAACAGGGAAAAGGAGACAGGAAAGGAGGAAAAGCCCCTTTCGAGCAGCGCAACTGATGTTGCGGCTCCAGGCCAAGGCAGCTCATCCTGTTGGTCCTCAGATGAGCCAGCAGGATGCCTCTCAGAGTTGCCTCCCAGGGAAGAAGGAGGCTGGGACATGTATCTACTGGCTCGGTCCTCCACTGGGTGAGGGTTGCATCTTAGGGACCTTAACTCTCCCAGATTTCTGGGACTCACTAGCAGGCAAATAAATTGCTCCTAAAGCATTGAGGAGACCCAGAGGCAAAAAGCAGAAAGAAATGTGGTATAAGCTTGAACAGGGACACGGGGAGCCTTAGGGGGGTCTGGGCTTGCACAAAATGACTCACTGTACGTACAGCGAAATCAGAGGGTGGCAGAAGTGAGGAAATACGCAGCACCAAAGTACACTATTGCCAACATAATAAATAACTTTCATAGGCTTTTCTTCCATGGTTGAACCACCCTTGCATACCTGAGATAAACCCCACTCGAATGTGATATCTTGTATTTTTTATACACTGCCAGATTAGATTTACTAGAATTTTTCTTGTAATTGTTGCATTTATATTCCTGAGTGAAACTGGCCTCTAATTTTCCTTTCTTGTCCTGTACTTGTCTGTTTTAGATATTAAGGTCACAGTGGCCTCCTAGAAAGAGTTAGAGAGTGTTCCCACTTTTTCCATTCTCAGAAAGAATTTTTATAAAATTGGGGTTACCAGCCAGGTGCAGTGGCATGCACCTGTAGTCCCAGCGACTCAGGAGGCTGAGGTGGGAGGATCTCTTGAGCCCAGGAGTTCAAGGCCAGCCTGAGGAACATAGTGAGACTCCCATCTCTAAAAAAAAAAAAATTAAAAGAATTACCTCTACTCGAACTTCTATAAAACTGTCTGGATATGTATTTTCTTTGTGAGAAAATTTTAAATTCCTGATTCAATTTCTTTAATATCATAGTTATAGAACCATTCAGGCTTGTGATTTGTGATCTCTTCTTAAGTTTGGTAAGTTATATTTTTCTAAGATTTGGTCTCCTTTATTTCCTATTTTGTGGCTAAATTCTTTATAGTCTTTTTTATTTTTTATTTTTAATCATGGTAAAATACACATAACATAAAATGTACCATCTTAACTATTTTTAAACGTACAGTTCAGTAATGTTAAGTATGTTATGTTGTTTTGCAATCCATCTCTGGAACCTTTTCATCTTGCAAAACGGAAACTCTATACCCATTAAACAACTCTCATTTCCCCTCCCCCCAGCCCCTGGCAACCACCATTCTACTTTCTTTTTCTCTGAATTTGTATAATCTTCTTTGTAATCTCATGGTTATGTCTCCATTTTCATTCCTACTAATGTTTACTTGTGCCTTCCTTTTGTTTCTGAATAGATTTCACCAGAGACTTGCCCATTCTATTAGGTTTCTTTTTTTTTCAAAGAATTTTTGGTTTTATTGATCCTCTGTACTACATGTTTGTTTTTCTATTTTATTGATTTCTGCTCTTTTAAAGATAAATAAAATAAATGTATTTATTCATTTTAGAGACAGAGTCTCACTCTGTCACCCAGGCTGGAGTGCAGAGGCACGATCAAAGCTCACTGCAGCCTCCAACTCCCAGGCTCAAGCTGAGCCTCCCAAGCAGCTGTGATTAGCCACATGCCCAGCTATGTTTTTATTGTTTTGTACAGATAGGGTCTCGCTATGTTGCCCAGGCTGGTTTCAAACTCCTGGTCTTAAGTGATCCTCCTGCCTCTGCCTCCCAAAGCACTAGGCTTACTTTTGGATTTACTTTGTTGTTCTTTTTCTAACTTCCAGACTACTTAATCAAGTTGAACGCTTATTTCAGACTTCTTTTCTAATACAAGCATTCAAAGCTTTCAATGTCCCTCCCAGTAACACTTCTGCTGCATCCCACCAACGTTAATATGGTGTTTTCATTATCAGTCAATTTTAGGAATTTATAAATGTGTCATTACAATTTCTTCTTTGACCCATGCATTATTTAGACCACATTTTTAAATTATATATAGGGATTTTAAAATGTACAATCTTGGAGACTCTGTATTCTCTAATTTATAGATGCAGCTCAAGCTTTTAAATTGTTTCAGCTCTTCTGTTCATTTACTGGTTTTTTTCTGTCTGTAAATACGTTAAAATGTCCTGTTGTGATGGTAATTTTACCTCTTTATAGTTGTTTTAAGCTGGCTGCTTACAAGTTTAAAACGATCTTAACTTCCTAGTGAATTGACTCTTTGATCTAGACACTCACTCTATCCCTAATATATGCTTTTGTCTTAAAAGTCCTCTTCGTCTGATACCATACAGCTTTCCAACCTTTCTTTTGGTTGGTGTTTGCCTGGCATCTCCTCTTCATCCTTTGACTTTCAACCGATTCCATATCCTTATGCATTAGGTGTGTTTCTTATAAACAACATAGAGCTGAGTTTTGTGTTTTAATACTTTGGAACTTTTAATACCATCTTTTAAAATATTGCATTTGTCCCTCTTTTTATATACTTTTTTCCTCATTTAAGTTCTTTTAAAAACTGACTTGAGGGTTGTTTTTGTTGTGTTTATACCATTTAAACCTTCTCTTGTGGGTTAGAATTTCATTACAATTATCTCTACCGGTCTTCCATGAAATTTTACCAAGCTCATATGACATTTTTTTAAACTGACAGAAATTGGACAGTTACCCTTCAATATCCATGGGAGATTGGTTTCAGGGCACCTGCCATGGATACCAAAATCCAGGGATGCTCAAGTCCCTTATATAAAATGGTGTAGTGTTTGCATATAACCTACGCACATCCTCCCGTATACTTTATTTTATTTATTTGTTATTTTTTTTTTTTTTGAGACAGAGTCTCACTCTGTTGCTTGGGCTAGAGTGCCTGGCGTCAGCCTAGCTCACAGCAACCTCAAACTCCTGACCGGATTCTGACTTTGGATACTCTGTTCCCCGAGGTGACTCCAATAATGCACCCTGTGGGATTGGGGTTCCCCAGATCTGGGGCTCATGGTACTCCTTCTCCCCGTGCACATTCAGCACACCGAATCCCGTGTGCACACACAACACTCACACACACATACACGCACATGCCTGTCCACACGTGTGCACCCACCACCTGCCCAGCCCCTGCACGGGAGCAGGCCGGGAGGGTGGGTCATGCCCTGCTTATCAGCTGTGGCTGGCTTCCTCCACTGGGATTCTTGGAGGCCTGGGTGGGAGCTGGCCAGCACACGTGGCTTCCCGAAGACCACTCAGATAATGAGAGGAAATGCAGTCATCAGCTCACAGAATGCTGGGGATTCCGCCCGCAGCTCCCGGTCACCACTCCCTAACCCGAGCCTTCCGTCTCCCTCCACGCAGCCCTCGGCCAGTGCGCAGGGCCCACGGACACTGCCAGAGATGGCCCCTTTTGGTTGCTGGGGCCTGCCTGCCGCCCTCCTCACCCTGCTCTGCTGCCCAGGTGAGCCAGGTGCCTGGGGGGGCCTGACTTGGCCCGTGCCAGCCCAGAGGGAATGGGTGTCCCGCTCCCCTAAAGTTGCTGAGGCTTTGAACACCGGGGCCACCCTGCCATGGGTACAGGATCCTGTGTCAGCCTGGCTTCTGGTCCCTGTGGCCCCCGGGCGTGGCTAGGGGCCTGGCCTTTTGAACACCAGGTTGAAAAGGCCCCGGGGCTTTGTGGCATGTGGATGTGGCTGGCTGGGGTCCTTGGGAGGTGAAGGGACGCTGGGGTCCAAGGGAGGACCTGGGCATGTGCCCAGCTGGTGTTCAAGAGGGGACCTGGGGATGGTAGGGGCCATCAGCTGGCTGCAGTCAAAGGCAAAATGAAACCGCTTTCAGTGAGTCAAGGTGATGAGGAAGGAAAATGCCACCACATGCTGGGCACCCTGTGTCTCCACAACCTGTCATGTGCTTTCCCAGCACCGTCTCAGTGAACCCTCATGACAGCCCTTAGCCCATGTGACAGATGAAGAAACCCGGGCTCTTCAAAGACCAAGAAAGCGCCTTGCCCCAGGCCACACAGCTGGTACACGGCAAACTCTGATTCAAACCCAGTGCTGCCCCCCACAAAGGCCCTCTCGCCACTTTATTATACGCCACTAGCTGAGAGCTGGGGGTGGCAGGGACGTGCGGGTGAGATGGGAGCCCAGGACACAGGCTGGGCCCAGCTGGCCGGGCTTGAGCATCTTCCTGGTCATCGCCGAGTGCAGGTGGGCACTGAGGGCGCGGTCTTCGTGCATCAGACACGCCCTGGGTGCCTGCCATGCACAGGGCGTTGTGCTGAGCTGAAAGGGAAACAGGCCAACCAGGGCCCTGCCTTCTAGAAGCTGCACAGTGTCTGAGGGCGTGTCAACATGTAATCATTTCGTGTCAACATGTAATCATTTCAACAATGTAATCATTTCGAGGTGGTCCTGTTACCTTTCTCCCCTGCCTTCCTCCGGACGAGTGAACCATCCTGACCTCCTCGTCGCTCTTGTGCACCAAGCACATTCCCAACTGGGGCTCTTTGCTCTGGCGGTTCTCTTTCCCTGGATCACTGCCCCCCAATATCTGCAAGGCTCACCAGCCCCTTCATGTCTTTGCCCACATGTCAGGGTGAGGCCTTTGCTGAGCACAGCCATTAAAATGGCTCCGGACCCCACTCCCTGCCCCTTTCCAGCACTCACCACCACCAGACTGGCTGGCTGTCCTGTTCATTGCTTACTGTCACTGCCCTCACTAGGACAGGAGCTCTGCAGGGCAGGGTTTGGTCTGCTTTGACCACTGCTGCATGCCCAGGGCCTGGCACACAGCAGGCGTCCCAAAGTTGCGCGTGGAAGGAAGGAAAGGAGGGAGGGCCACAGGGGACACAGAGAGGCCTGTGGCGGAGAGGGGACATTCAGGCTGACCTTGAAAGTCGAGCCAGATCCCTCTCTTTGGAGATGGGACAGGAGCAGGAGGAAGGCTGATCTGGGCTGCTGGGCAGAAGGGCCGTGGCCGGGAGACAGCGGGAGGCAGCCTCCTCCGTCTGGGGTCCGGCTGCGGGCCGTGGGGCGGTGAGACCTGACGAGGGGGAAGGAGAACAAGGGGCCGACCACGGCCTTTGTCCTGGGCCCCTGAACCTTGACTGGCAGCAGCAGACAGCTCCATGGGCAGGGCAGCAGGGATGTCCACTGCCCCGTGTTTCTGCTCTTCCAGGGTCTGGTGAGAAGGCGTTTGAGGTATACATGTGGCCGGAGACGCTGGCGGTTGAGCGTGAAGAGTCCCGGAAAGTCAACTGCAGCACCAGCTGTGACCAGCCTGAAAAGGGTGGTCTGGAGACCTCCCTAAATAAGACTCTACTGGCCCATGGACCTCAGTGGAAGTACTACTTGATCTCAAACATCTCCCGGGACGTGGTCCTGTACTGCTACTTCAGCTGCTCCGGGGCGCCGCAGTACAAACCTCTCAACATCACCGTGTACAGTGAGTGGCTGTGCCGAGGGGCCCTGCTGTCCCCCAGGGCAGAGCCTGCATCTGCTGAATGTACCCACAGCTACTCTGTGACTGCTCCTGGGTCACCACGGCCCTGCCTCCCGGAGCTCGGGGGGTAACAAAACCAGGCCCGTGGGCTCAGAACCTGCTCACACCCTTGGCAGGACGCCTTGAGCTCGCTGGTCTCTCAGAAGCAGGTGGCCCAGAGTTTGAGTCTTGCTCAGGAAAGGACAATCTAACCAAAGCTCACCCACGTCCAAAGCTATTTCCCAACACAGCCTTCATAGCCTCCTCCCAGCTCAGTTGCTGGAGCACCCTGCGTCCCATGCCAAAAGTAGGGGTACCCCAAGAGAGCTGGGCCCCTTTACCTCAGAAGAGAAGGCTGAGGTACCTCTTGGTATTATATACCTTCCCCTGAGGGGCCCGTGGCACATGTGTGACCACCACTCACACACCTGCCCATGAGCCATAAAAACGTTCCACTGGGGACAGGATTCTCTCCACATCTTGGCTCCGAGGGTGTCACTTGGGTCCTCCTCTTCGCTAGCATCAGTGGACCAGATGACGGAAAGATGTCCTAAATCCAACATATTCTCCGGGGTGAGGGTTGGGGGTGAGCAGAGGCAACCAGGTATTCTAGTTCAAAAGGGATCCCGGGGTACCCCCGTGGCCCCTGTTTCATAGGTGAGGAACCGTGGTGGCCGTGAACCTGACCCCGGAGAACCAGGGCAGGCCTGGCTCCAGCCCCGCCTCTTAAGTATGGAGACTCGCAGTTCAGCCCCTCGAGTGCCCCGTTCCAGTGAGCACTCTTTCCAAGCCTCTCTCAACATAATTATCCAAGTGTTTAATTTTTGAAATTTGTATTTAATTTCCGTAGGGGAGGGAGACAGACCCAAACTTTTATTTCTTTCCAGGTGGCTGTACAATTTCCAGACCTTCTCTTTGTAAACACCTGACCACCCCCGCCCCGTCCATTCTTGAAACCATGATGTCTGTGAAACTACCACGCAGCCCACCCTTCACCCTGAACTGCTCCCTTCCTCCTTCCCTTACATACAAGCAGCCCCGCCCCAGGCCACTGCCTCCCCGACAAGTCCAGCCAGGGACCTGGAACACTGCAGTGACGGGAGACGGCCCTCAGCTGGTGGGGTCTCCTGGGACTGCACCCCCATCCTGACCAGACCTCCCTCCTTTGTCCCCTGCAGAGCCTCCGAAGCAGGTCACACTGAAGCTGCAGCCCACCTGGGTGGCCGTGGGCAAGTCCTTCACCATCGAGTGCAGGGTGCCTGCTGTGGAGCCCCTTGAGAGCCTCACCCTCTCCCTGCTCCGTGGCAATAAGACCTTGCACACCCAGACCTTTGGGAGGGAAAATCCTGCTCCCCAAGAGGCCACGGCCACGTTCGACAGCACAGCTCACAGGGAAGACAAAAACTACAACTTCTCCTGCCTGGCTGTGCTGGACCTGGAGTCTCGCGGTGGCAGCGTCTTTAGACTCATCTCGGATCCCCAGATGCTCGAGGTCTATGGTGAGGAGGGCCCCAGTGACACGGAGGAGAGGGCACTCACTTTCAGCCCCTTGGGGGAGGAACACTCCTGAGCCCCACTCTCACTGGCGTGGGATGCGAACGCCTGGGACCCCCACTTCCTCCACGCCTCCTTCTCACCCCCCCTGCCCTGAAGCTCTGGCCAAGTCCCCAGCTTGGACCTCCGCTGTTCCCGAGGTCAGGAGAGCTCAACTAGTCGCTTGGCCCTAGCAAGCTTCACGACCTTGACAGAGTAGACCTGCTCTCTCTGGCCTTAGCTCTTCCCTACAATGAGAAGGCTGTACTGACTGACCCCTAAGGTCCCCAGAGCTCTGCCGTTCGGTGACTCTGGGTGACCAAGGTGTTCCCTGCCTTCAGGGAGCTTGGCATGAAGCTCACTCAGCTCTGCCCGAGGAGGGGCTCAGCCTGGATCATGCCACCCTCCAGGCCATGGTGTCCAGCAACCACATGATGGTTCCAGGGGCTGCTGGCAGGTGGACATCTGCTCTCACAGTCAAACAGAAGTCTGGCTAGAGGCCTGGACCCCAGGCCACCTTTTTCCCAGATAACACTTTTGGGACAGAACCCATTTGCTGTTCATCTCTGCAACCCAGGGTGACTGCAGGATGGATGAGTGGGCGGGGATGGGTGGGCCTCCCCTCCACTTGGGCCCTGGCACCTGGGACCACAGGACGTCTAGGACCACTGCCTCTTCCCTCCCCAGAGCCCATGCAGGACAGCCGGATGACCGTCGTCATCGCAGCTGTGTCGTTACTGCTGTTCCTGTTTGTGATGTCCATCCTGCTCTCCTTCATCTTCAGCCAGCGCTGGCGGCATAGGCGGACTGGCTCCTACGGGGTGCACGCTTCCTGGGTGAGGCTGCAACGGGCCTTCCGGGCACAGCCTGCATGAGTGGCGTGGCCACTGCCATGGTGGTCACTGGAACTCAGTGTGGCACCTCAGGGTTGTGGTGCAGCCCTGCCTGAAGGACTATGACAAGCAGCAGAGGACTCTGGGGACATTTCTTTTTCTAGCCAGAACACAACAAGCATCTGGACTTAACACTGTGCCCTCAATGTCTCCTCCTGGGGTAACACGCAGTGGGAAAGGGAACCCACCGGGTGGACTTCTCCCCCCAAATGTCTCCCGTGGCCTCCTTCCAGCCCAGGCACCAGACACCCACCCTCATCCGGCCCTGAGTGACTAATTCCTACCGAGGGAGGGTGGGGGAAACACACCCTGGCACAGAGGACACTCTGTTCCCTCCTGGCCCTCTAGGACCTAGGCCACTCCTGGTCAGAGCAGGACACAGCTCTGGCCTCTCTGCCAACAGAGCCAGCTTCCTGGGGTGAGGGTGGGGCCCCAAGGGACCCGGCTCAGCTCCAGGGCCCCACCCAATCAGGCCTCTCCCCACCACTCTGGGCCCCTCTGTCCACCTCACAGGGACATTAAAGCTGTGAAAAACAGACCCAGTCCCCTCCTCGCCTCCCTCTCCACTCTATTACTAGGCCAAAAGGAGACCCTGTCGTCCTGGGGAGAGGGGTGAAGGGAGTGGGGTGGGGGCGTCTGGTCTCGGCAGGAAACGGCAGGGCAGAGTCAGGCTGCGTGGCTGCGCTCTAGGAGCTCTAACTCCAGAGCAGAGATCAGTCCAGTGCGGGATCTCAGTGGAGTGGAGAGAGGACTGATTCACCCAGAAGAGGGCCTGGTTGGGGTGGAGGGAGCGAGAGGGGCTGCCAGCGGAAGGTGCAGAGGGGCTGACAACAGAGGGGCACGTTGGGGCTCCTGGGCTGTTTCCAGCCCTTTGATGAAGATGGTGTGGGTCCCGGGCTGGCGTCTGTCCTCATGGCAGGCTCTCGGCATCGTAGTAATCTGGGGAGACAGCACCCTCATCTTGACTCCCTCCTGCCTCAGTGGAGCCCAAGGAGGAAAAGGGAAGGGGACAGGACAGTTGCTCACAACAGTGATAGTAGGACCCCACCCCACCCCCGCCACCAGGGCATATGGCCCTCGTGGCCTCCTGATCACCCCAGGGCCAGAGCCCCACTGCCCACCCACCCAGCCCTACCTGAAGCTGGGGGTACATCGGCACCCACAGTCCCTGTGGCACTGGGGGGTGGAGGTGGGGGTACAGCTCTCCTGAGAAGGGGGAGAGAAAAGAAAGACCCCCATCAGAAGCCCAGGGGTGGCTCTGGTATCACCCACAAGACCCTCCACCCCACCACCAGCCGCTGGGCAGCTCTCTTCCAGCCCAGCCCCCGAGCAGAAGGCTGGCAGCAGCCAGAGCCCCCAGCCTCACTTACACCTCCCTTTTCCTGGGGGCAGGAGGCTGGTGCTGGATCCTGGGCACGTCCTGCAAGTGGGGCTGACAGGGGGGAGGCAGGAGGAAAGGGGCTGACCAGGGCAGCAGGGGGCCTGGGGAGGGCACCAGGCAGGGCAGGTAGTGGTGGTGAAACACCAAAGGCCCTTCTGTCTCCTCCTCCTCCTCCTCCTCAGACTCCTCCTGGAGACCCTCCAGGTAGACCTGGGGATTGTGCAAAATGGGGAGGGGAAATGAGGGTACAGGATCAGGCTGGCCCTACACCTACTCCTCCACCCCCCTAAGTGGCTTCCTCCAGATGTGCAACATAACAATGGCCTCTGTTTATTGAGCATTTACTATATGCAAGCAAGGCATTTTGGAGACATTTGTTCCTTACTTTGTAGGTGGGAAAACTGAAGCTCAAAGAGGTTGAGCAACTTATCTGAGGTCACCCAGCTAATAAGTGGCAGAGCAGGGACTGGAAGATTCCAGATGTGCTTCAGAGCTGGGGCCAGGAGTCCACTGAGCTGCCCCTGGCCTCAACCCCAGCCCCTGGGCCCACCTGTGCTCCATCAGTGAGGTGGGTGCTAACCCTGAGGGCCCCCTGGGGACCTGGGGCTGAGGGGCGGCAGCAGCTCCTCAGGGTCTCCCTGTGCTTGGACGCTTTGAGGCCCTCTCCGCTGCCACCCAGCTGGCCAGCATCCTCTCTCCGGCCAGCCCTGGCTTCTCCTGCCCTTGCAGGACACCCAGCGCTGGCTGAGGCTCAGCGTACACACCAGCACACCATTTCCTCCACCCTTGATGCTCACTCTGCCCTGCCAGCCTGGAGGGTGCACACACCTCTTGACCCCTCCTAGGGCGGAACCCTACCTGGCTTTCAAGGGTTGGTTCTAAGGCCCCTGCTCCTCCAAGGAGTCTTTCCCCAACCCCCAGCCAGGTGTGCGCTGCCCTTTGTACCTCTCCACAGCTCGCTGTGTATTTCTAACCACTCATTTACTCATTCACTCGTTCAGCAAATATTCAACTGAGCCTAAAAAGTGTCAGGCCCGGATCCCAGGCACTTATGATCCACCAGGTCTGATGGTGCCTGCGCTCCTGGGGCCTGAAGTCCAGTGGGGGATGCGCTGCAGGGAAACCTCCTTGAAAGCAAGACCCAGGTGGTCTAGGTGTGGGGACCACCCCGTCCCCTATGGAGGCTGACATGGGCCTGAGACTGCCTGATAAGTAATAGATGCCAAACAGTCCTGGCCAGAGAGGTGTGGCGGATCTTCCTGTGCCTTGGTCACCCAGTCCTTTTATTTTTTTTATTCATTTATTTTTCTTGAGACAGAGTATCACTCTGTTGCCCAGGCTAGAGTGCCGTGGCATCAGCCTAGCTCACAGCAACCTCAAACTCCTGGGCTCAAGAGATCCTCCTGCCTCAGCCTCCCGAGTAGCTGGGACTACAGGCATGTGCCACCATGCCCAGCTAATTTTTTCTATATATTTTTAGTCGTCCAAT
>CAUYRT010015982.1:0-20078 GCA_963574885.1 Lepilemur ruficaudatus | reverse complement strand
CTGCCTCAGCCTCCCGAGTAGCTGGGACTACAGGCATGTGCCACCATGCCCGGCTAATTTTTTCTATATATTTTTAGTTGGCCAATTAACTTCTTTCTACTTTTAGTAGAGATGGGGTCTCACTCTTGCTCAGGCTGGTTTTGAACTCCTGACCTTAAGTGATCCTCCCGCCTCGGCCTCCCAGAGTGCTAGGATTACAGGCGTGGGCCACCACGGCTGGCCTAAATATACTTGATATTTAAATCACTTCTTTTCCTTAATTTCATTATCTCACCGTATAAAGATATAATTGATTTATTTTATTTTTTGGCAGTCTAACTTGTTTTTATTAAAATATATTTCCAATCTGATAGTTGAATGGTGGAAAAATCTTTGCCCAACATCAATGATCACATGCAGTAATAAAAGATTTTATACCCTGGCAAGTATGGGATGGGCAGGCCCCTAATTAGGACTCTCACATTTCAGATATCCTTTTGTTCCCTTTGCCAAGTTGGAATAAAGGATTTATCTTAATCCTAATGGATTTGACAGGCATCAATTTTCACATTAGTTTACTGTCTAATGTTCTGTGAGGTGGAACGTCCTTGAATTTTAAGCAGAGAGAGCACCTTTTAGCAAGAGAGCTTTTGTGATGTCAAAGCAGTAAAAGATCCTCTAAAGTAGAACCATAAGCATGGTGGATCATGCAAGAGAACGGCAGAACCATGAGTCTTCCTTGTGACACACATGTAGCATTCTGGGCCTCTCTGGGAGGCCTAAATGCAATTCATTTTTATATATTCACTGTATATCTGGAAAACTCTAAGGATGATTTTAATAATTTATCTGAAAATTCTTTCAGATTTTCTATATATACAATCCTATGATCACGGGATAATAACAATTTTTCCTTCATTGATTTCTTTTTTTTATTTCCTTGTATCTTTCTTCTTCTTTTTCTTGCTTTACTGCTCTGGCCAGGACCTTCCGTAGGCCTCATTGTCTTGTTCCCAGGAAGGGAAAACTTTTAATATTTCACTATTGAGTGTTTTTTAATAACAGCTTTAGTGAGATATAATTTATGTACCATAAAAGGCACACTTTATATAATTAAGTGGTTTTTAATATATTCATAGTTGGGAGCCATCACTACTACCTATTTTTAGAACACTTTGTTTATCCCATAAAGATAAAGGTTTCCTGTATCCGTTAACAGTCATTCCCCACCCTCTCACTCCCTCACTTTAGGCAACCACTAATGTGCATGTGCTTTCTCCCTATTGATTTGCCTATTACAGACATTTTATATAAATGGACTTATTCAATATTTGGTCTTTTGTGTCTGGCTTCTTTCACTGAGCATTATGTTTTGAGGTTCATCCATGTGGTAGCATGTGTCAGTATGTCATTCCTTTTTACTGCCAACTAATACTCCATTGTATGGCTATGCAACATTTTATTTATCCATTCAACAATTGGTAAACATTTACATTGTTTCTACATTATGGCTGTCATGAATAGAGCAGCTATGAACATTTGTATGCAAGTTTTCACGTTGACATATGACATACATATGTTTTCAATTCTCTTGGGTATAGAGCTAGAAGCAGAAGTACGTTGCTTTCTATAGATATTCTGTCAGCCTAAAGAAGTTCCCTTTCATTCCTACTATGGTAAACATTTGCTTTCTTTCCTCCTTCTTCTTCTTTAAACATTAATGGACAGTGAATTTTATCAAAATCTTTTTTTCCATCTGTTAAGATGATCACATAGCGTTTAGATTTTTATCCTTAAATTAACCTTGATTTCTTCAATAAACCCAGTACAGTCATGATATATTATCCTATTTATATTATTGTTGGATTTGGTTTGCTAATATATACATATTTTTTAATCTATGTTCATTACTGAAATTGACCTATAAAATTGTCCCTTCTTGTAATGATCTTGGCAGTTTGTAGTATAGTTATGCTGGTCTTAAAAAAAATTGTTTGGTAGAATTCATCAATGAACAATAAATATAGGCCTGTGATATTCTTTGTGGGAATGTTTGCAATAAGGGTTCAAGGTCCTTAATAGTTGCAGACAATTCAGATTTTCTGTTTCTTCTTGTAAGAACTTTGTTAAGTTGTATTTTTCTAGGAATTATTCATATCATCTAAATATACCAATTTACTGGCATAAAATTGTTCATTATATGCTCTTGTTTTCTTTTAAATGCTTTAAGAATCTGTGGTGATAGCAATTTTTCTAATCATCTGTGCTTTTTCTCTTTTTTCATGCATCAGTCTTGTTACAGCTTTTATTAGACTTGCTTTTTAAAAAATAATTTTTGAGATGCAGAAAAAGTATTTGACAAAATTTAACATCCTTTAAACATAAAAATTCTTGAGGGCCACGCCTGTAATCCTAGCACTCTTGAGAGGCCAAGGCAGGAGGATTGCTTGAGGTCAGGAGTTAGAGACCAATCTGAGCAAGAGCAAGACCCTATCTCTACTAAAAATAGAAAAAATTAGCTGGGTGTGGTGGTGTGTGCCTATAGTCCCAGCTGCTCAGGAGGCTGAGGCAGGACGATCTCTTGAGCCCAGGAGTTTGAGGTTGCAGTGAGCTGTGATTGCACCATTGTACTCTAGCCTGGACAATAGAGTGAGACCCTGTGTCAAAAAAAAAAAAAAAAAAAAAGAAAGAAAGAAAAAAAAGATAAAAATCTTCAAAAAACTAGCTATAGAAAGAATGTACCTCAACATAATAAAGGCCATTTATGATAAGCCCATAGTTAACATCATACTCAATAGTGAAAAGCTGAAAACTTTTCCTCTAAGATTAGAAATAAGACAAAGATGCCCACTCTCACCACTTCTATCTAACAGAGTACCAGAATTCCTAGCCAGAACAATTAGGCAAGAGAAAGAAATAAAAGGCATCCAAAGGATAAAGTTAAATTTTCCCTCTTTGCAGATGACATAATTTTACATATAGAAAATCCTGAAGATGCCACCAGAAACTGTTAGAACTGATAAACAAATTCAGCAAAGTTGCAGGATATAAAATCAACTTGCAAAAATCAGTGGCATTTCTATACACTAACAGCAAACTATCTGAAAAAGATATCAAGAAAGCAAGCCCATTTATAATAGCTACAAAAAAATCACCCAAACTTAGCAGTATACAAGGAAGTGAAAGAACTCTACACTGAAACCTATTGATGAAAGAAACTGAAAAAGGCACCAATAAATGGAAAGGTAACCCTTGTTAATCGATTAGAAGAATTATTATTATTAAAATGCCCATACTACCCAAAGTGACCTACAGATTTAATGTAATCCCTATCAAAATTTCAATGACATTCTTTTTTTTTTTTTTTTTTTTGAGACAAAGTCTCACTCTGTCACTCCAGCTAGAGCACAGTGGCATCATTCTAGCTCAATGCAACCTCAAATTGCTAGGCTCAAAGTGATCCTCCCACCTCAGCCTCCCAGAGTGTTAGGATTACAGGCATGAGCCACTGCACTCACCCCAACGACATAACAACATTCTTAACAGAACTAGAAACAAACAATCCTAAAATTTATATGGAACCAGGAAAGACCCTGAATAGCTAATGCAATCTTTCTTTTTTTTTTTTTTTTTTTTAGACAGAGTCTCACTCTATTGCCCTGGCTAGAGTGCCATGGCATCAGCCTAGCTCACAGCAACCTCAAACTCCTGGGCTCAAGCGATTCTAATGCCTCAGCCTCTTGAGTAGCTGGGACTACAGGCACGTGCCACCATGCCCAGCTAATTTTTTCTATATAGTTTTAGTTGGCCAATTAATTTCTTTCTATTTTTAGTAGAGACGGGGTCTCGCTCTTGCTCAGGCTGGTCTCATACTCCTGACCTTGTGCGATCCACCTGCCTCCACCTCCCAGAGTGCTAGGATTACAGGCGTGAGCCACCGCGCCCAGCTGCTAATGCAATCTTTATCAAAAAAAGCAAAGCTGAAAGCATCACACTTCCTGATGTCAAAATACACTACAGAGCTTTAGTAACCAAAACAACATGGTATTGGCATAAAAATGGACTCAGCAACCAATGAGACAGAATAGAGAGCCCAGAATTAAATCTATGCGTTTATAGCCAACTGTTTTTTGACAAAGTTGCCAACAGCATGTAACGGGGAAAGGACAGTTTCTTCAATAAATGGTGCTGGGAAAACTAGATATCTACATGTAAAATTAAATTAGACCCTTATGTCACACCATAAACAAAAATTGACTCAAAATGGATTAAAGAATTAAAGGTAAGACCCAAAACTATGAAACCACTAGAAGAAAACATAGGGGAAAAGCTCCATGGCATTGGTCTGAGGAATGACTTTTTTGGTTATGACCCTAAAAGCACAGGTAACAAAAGCAAAAATAGACAAATGGGACTACGTCAAACTAAAAAGGTTATGCACAGTAAAGGAAACAAGCAACCGAGTGAAAAGACAACATACAGAATGGGAGAAAATATTTGCAAACTATACATCTGATAAGTGGTTAATATCTAAAATATATAAATAACTCAATAGCAAGAAAAGAAATAATCCAATTAAAAAATGGGCAACGTACCTGAAAAGACATTTCTCAAAAGAAGACATATAAATGGCCAATAGGTATATGAAAAATGCTTAACATCTCTAATCATCAGGAAAATACAAATTAAAACCACAATGAGTTATCAACTTAAACCTTTTAGAATGGGTATTATCAAAAACATAAAAGATAATAAGTGTTGATGAGGATGAAAGTGTTGGTGAGGAGAAAAGTGAATGCTTGTACACTGTTTGTTGGAATGTAAATTAATACAGCCATTATGGAAAACTGTATGGAGATTTGTAAAAAATCACACAGAACTAACGTATGATCTAGCAATCCCACTACTGGGTATTACCAAAGCAAAAGAAACAAGTAAATCAAAAGGATACCTGCACCCCCATATTTATTGCAACACTATTCACAAGAGCCAAGATATGGAAATAACCGGTCTATCAGTGAATGCACAGATAAAGAAAATGTGGTATTTACACACAATAAAATACTATACAGCCATAAAAAAGAAGGAAATACTGTCACTTGCAGGATATACCCGCAGGACATTATGCTAACTGAAATAAGCCAGTAGAGAAAGACAAATACTGCATGATCTCACTTATATGTGGAATCTTAAAAAAAAAAAAAAATCTAATTCCTAGAAGCAGAGAGTAGAATACTGATTACTAGAGGCTGGGGTGGAGGGAATGGAAAGATGTTGTGGTCAAAGGGTACAGTGTTTCAGTTAAACAAGAAGAATGAATAGGAATGAATCATACGTATTTGATGTGATGGATTAAAAAAGGAAAAAAGCCTCAACTTTTGGCATTGTTGATCTTCTACATATTTTTTATTTCACTGATACTTTTACTGTTTAATATTTCTGGCAAACAATCCTAGGGCAAAGGCTGCTCATAGTAATTTCCCAGATCTGGGCCCAGTGATTCCACACTATCTTCTCACCTCATTGATGATTTTCAGATGTTTCTATATGTAATCTAGCTTTTTCAGTTACCTCAATGGGAAGGTTGGTAGAATAATCCAATATGTCAGCATTAGATAGAGAAAACAGAAATTTTTTTTTTTTTAAGGCTGGTCAAGTGGAGCAGTGGGAGTGGAGAAGGAACAAAGGAATCTGTAACTGGTTGTGATCAATTACTTGTAAACACCACTGCACTCAGACAAACTGAAAACTGAAATTTTTAACTGTGAAAATGAAGCAACTGTCACACTTCAGTGTGAATTAGTTTAAAAGACATTTGAACTATGGCCTGAGGAAGGGTGGTTTAGTTCTAGAACAGGCCTAAAGCAAGATAAGACTCCTGTTTCTTCTGAGTATGGCCCTACTTAAAATTTCCAAAATTCAGCTTTATTTGGGTATGAATATCTACAAGGTTGTCATATGGTAAGCAATTGCACCCTTAAAAGAAAAACTCACTGGTACTCTAGACCACAAGGGGAAAATACCAAAAAGGTGACATTACTTAAAACAAATGGCATCTGAAGGAAATGTTTCGGAGTCTAAATCCTCACAGGCAAATAATCTTGTGGCGTGGGTATGCTTATGTCCTTTTGGTGACCAACACCACACTCCCACAGACTGTTGTCAGAGCCAAGTTTCAGGACATAACCATGTCTGCAATAATAAAAGGGGTAGGAGAAAACATAATACCAGAATTTTCCATGTGCTAGTGTGGTTAAAATAGTTTCTGCAAAAGGACTCACGTAACAGTCCCTTAAACCACAAAATTGTAGAGCAGGGACATCAGAAATGATAAAATTTGGTTTTTTGCAACCATGTCAATCTTAGCATGGCAGTTATTGGTACTCCTCAATGCTGTTACTTTAAGAGTTACTTCTTTTTACGATTGCTTATATTCTTTGTAAAAACTATTCTTTTCTGGCTGGGCATGGTGGCTCACGCCTGCAATCCTAGCACTCTGGGAGGCCGAGGCGGGTGGATCGTTTGAGCTCAGGGGTTCGAGACTAGCCTGAGTAAGAGCAAGATCCCGTCTCTACTAAAAAAATAGAAAGAAATTAGCTGGACAACTAATTACATATATATATATTTATTTATAAAATTAGCCGGGCATGGTGGCACATGCCTGTAGTCCCAGCTACTTGGGAGGGTGGGGCAGGAGGATCGCTTGAGCCTAGGAGTTTGAGGTTGCTAGCCTGGGCAACAGAGTGAGACTCCATCTCAAAAAAACAAACAAACAAAAACTATTCTTTTCTGATCTTGTTATAAAAAGCACAAAACATGATAAAAATATAGAATTACATAGTCTCTCCATAATTCCATCACCCAGAGATAACTACTGTTAACAGTTTGTTGTTTATTCCTTCCAATTTGCTCTTTAGTAATACACTAAATTACATACATCAAAAGAAGATAAGACCATAATACACATATGGTTTGAAAATCTCTTTTTTCCTCTCGGTATACTCTGGCCAACTATGCATGCTGGTATTAATGGAGTTATTTCAGTCTCTCCAAACTGCTTTATGGTAAGCCCATTGTTCTCTACCAACACAAAACTTTTTTTTTTTTAAACACACGGTTACAATGCTTCAAAGTACTTCCCTGGAGGCAGACTTTTGCACAGAAAGATGTGTTTCTATAATGGATTCCTAAAATGAAATGCTGGGACAGACAGTACAGCTGCTGTTAAACTGTTCTCAAAGAACATGAACGTTTCTGTTTGCCCTACACACTGGCCAACACAGCATGTCAACATTTTTTCCCACAAAAACCAATGTATGTGTTTCAAATCAGGCCATGATTTTTGATTAGCAGTGATCTTCAAGCCTCACTGCATGTTGGAATTATATGGATAATTTTCAAAAATCCTGATGTACAAGCTCCACCCCCAAATTTTTGTCATCAACATTTCATTGATAGTGAAAAAATAATCTTACTGTTTTAATGTACGTTTCTTGACTATTACTGAGGCTGAGAAATTATTTTCTTCTGTTTATTGACCACTGACATTTCCTATTCTGTGAACTGCCCATTTAATGGCTTTTACCCATTTGTGTACTTCATCTTTTTCTTTTTGTCTTGTTATGACTTTTTTTTTTGAGACTGAGTCTTGCTCTGTCACCCTGGCTTGAGTTCTGTGGCATCATCACAGCTCATTGCAACCTCAAATTCCTGGGCTCAAGAGATCCTCTTGCCTCAGCCTCCTGAGTAGCTGGGACTACAGGCATGCGCCACCATGCCTGGTTACTTTTTGTATTTTTAGTGGAGATGGGGTCTTGCTTTTGCTCAGGCTGGTGTCGAATTCCTGACCTCAAGTGATCCTCCCCGCTCAGCCTCCCAGAGTGTTACCATTACAAGTGTGAGCCACTGCGCCCAGCTGTCTTGTAATGATTCTTTAATTGAGTAAAACAAATTTCTTTCAGAGTTTTAGAGGTATTTATCCATTATCTTCTTGTTTCTAGAGCTGCTGTTCAGCAGTCTGAAGTCATTCTAATCCAGATCCTCTGATTTACTTTTGTCTCTGTAAGTATGCAAGATCTTCTCTTTGTCTCAGTATTCTTAAGTTGCATAAGTATGTGCCTTGGATATCTGTCTAATTTCATCTGTGACACTGAACACTCAGTGGGCCCTTTCATATTGGAAATCTGTGTCCTTTAATTCTGGGACATTTTCTTAAATTGTTTTTTCATTGATTTACACAATACTCTGTTTTCTTTTTCTGGAACTCCTAACTAGACACTGAACTTCCTTGTCTGGTCTTAATTATATCTTTTCTCTTACATTTTTCTAGCTACTTCTTTGCCTTTCAAGCCCTATTTTTTAGGAGGCTTCCTTAGCTTTATCTCCTATAGTGACTATTGAGTTTCTCATGTGTGTTATCAAGCTTTCAATCTCCAAAGTTTTCTTTTCTGATGTGCATATGTATGGTAGGGGGAGGTTCTCAACACTAATGTCAGAATCTTCCCAAATGTTTAGTAATCCTGAGCTATCTGCTCATGATTAAGAATACAGGATTAAAACACTGACTAAAAGCTCTGAACATATGGGTAGAACTTGTCAAGTTTGTACTTGCAGCTGGCTTGTATTAGTAGCTAGTTTGGATTCTGAATATGGGGGCTCTAATGTGGGGGTAAATGTCTAATATTTAGAACAAATCATGGAGACATCGACAGGATGGGGTCATCTTCCCTGCTACTTTGAGTGTAGTTTTTGAACCTACCTTACTGTTCCCAGGATCTCTAACTTCCAAACCTGGAACCCCCAGAGCTGTCCTCTCCCATATGTTTTGGGCTATGGTGTCTTCTTTCAGAAGGACCCTGTCTGCCTTTAGTCTT
The DNA here is from genome assembly GCA_963574885.1 of Lepilemur ruficaudatus. Classification (NCBI taxonomy): domain Eukaryota; kingdom Metazoa; phylum Chordata; class Mammalia; order Primates; family Lepilemuridae; genus Lepilemur; species Lepilemur ruficaudatus. Next base: position 11,226 of record CAUYRT010015982.1, on the reverse strand, counting down.
TAAGGAATTTCTCAACATTACTTGTCTTCTATTATCTTTGCAGTACACTTTACATTTTTAAAACAAATATAGTTTTCATTATTTTAGGCATTTGGGTGGCCCAAATCTTGATTCAGTCCCTCGTCTTGATTCAGTCTATCCAGGTCATTTTACAAAACCTTGATTTGGTCTATCCAGGTAATTTAAACAAAGATTTAGCTCCTCTTTGTCAAATAATTTGGACCTCTGAAATAAGGATATAAAAATTTTGGAAATAATTCCTCTGTAATTACCTAGTCTAGGACAAGCACTGAGTTAGGCCTTTTATATATCATTACTTTTCTTTCAGAAAAATTTGAAAGGTACATATTATCATCCCAGTTTTACAGAATAATGAACTTTCGCCAGAAACATTAAGTAACTTGACTCAAGTTCCCCCATAAGCAGCAGGGTTGGGCTTGGAATCCTGACTTGTCTCTAACTTGCTCATTTGCAGATGAAGAAAATAAAGCCAAAGTAGACAACTAATTGCCAGAGTAACAGATTATAATTAGGAGCCTCACAGCTATTTTGCACATTGCTTTTTATTATTTCATACTTAGAAGTTACATAATTTCCAATGACATTAATATGTAATTGCTTTTTTTTTTTTTTTTTTGAGACAGAGTCTCACTCTGTTGCCGGGGCTAGAGTGAGTGCCCTGGCATCAGCCTAGCTCACAGCAACCTCAAACTCCTGGGCTCAAGTGATCCTTCTGCCTCAGCCTCCCAAGTGACTGGGACTATAGGCATGTGTCACCATGCCTGGCTAATTTTTTCTATATATTTTTAGTTGGCCAATTAATTTCTTTCTATTTATAGTAGAGACGGGGTCTCGCTCTTGCTCAGGCTGGTTTTGAACTCCTGACCTTGAGCAATCCGCCCGTCTCGGCCTCCCAGAGTGCTAGGATTACAGGCGTGAGCCACCGCACCCGGCCTGGACTGGATAACTTTTTGTTGTAGGGGGCTGTCCTATGCGTTGTGGGATGTTGAACAGCATCTCTGGCCTGTATCCAGTAGATGCCAGTAGTCCCTCCACCCATACCCAGTCATGAAAACCAAAAAAGTCTCCAGATGTTTCCAGATGTTCCCTGGTGGACCAAATTGTCCCCAGTTGAGAACTAGTGATATGTTCAGTTGGTTGTCCCTCATTTGTATTGCCTCAAATGATTTGGTGCTCTGATAAACTTGAGCCTTTAGCTTGCTGCAGAAGTAGCAATCAGGGAGTTTAGTCTGTAAAAATATAAAATAACATCTGTATTTCAAAGCTACGACCACTTTGTATTTTGGAGACAGATAAGACACGTTAGAAAGAGCTGATTATTTGAAAATTTTCTCTTCAACAAAGATAGAATCATGTCCCTGTGACTTCCAGGCATCATTGATCCTCTTTCTTTTGGAGCTTTATAGTACACTTCTGATTCTTCCACATGGTAGCCCTGCAGATATTTGAAAAGTTATCCTGTACTCCTTAGGGTTCCTTTTATATAATTTTAGCATTGGAAGAGATTTTATTATTTCAGCACTCTTTAAAAGTGCGTGTGTTTGTTTTGTTTGTTTTGTTCTTACAGCTTAAGGAAACTGAGTCCCAAATAATGTTAAATGAATTAGAAATAGTCACATGATTAGTGAATGGTCAATTAGAGTTAGTTCTGAGGTTTCTTGACATTCAGTCCAGTGTCTGTCAGGTTCTTTAGTTATCTTCCCTTGCTGGCATGTTAGCTTGATGAAAGCAGGGGCTTTGTCTGACTTGTTCAACACTGAATCCCTAGTTCCTAGAACAGCGTCTGGCATGTATTGGACATTTAGTACATATTTGTTGAATGAATGAATGAATTTTTTATTTCACCTGGTTTCAAAACCCTCCTCTATCCAGTTTGCTTTTCTTCTGGAATGACCAACTTAACATTTTTTGAAGTTAAAATGACATTAAGATATGATTTTAGTGTTCCAGATGTATTATAATTCATAAAAGCTGTTAACTGTGTCTGGATACCATGTTTGTATTAATACAGTCTAAGATTGTGTTATTGTTTTATATTGACCTTTTAGTTATTTAAACCCTTTGGCCTTTTTCATATAAACATTGAACCATAGCTACTGCTTTGTACTTTTGTAGTATTTCTAAAATTTGAAATGTTTGTCTCAGCACTAAATCATTTATTTACTATTTTAAAACTAAGATCTGCTTTCATAAAATTCAAGTGTGTCAATAATAGGTTTAGGAATTTTCACAAATATATATAATTTCTAAACATTTTTCATCTTAACGGGGATCCTGGTTCAGCAAATGCTTCTTACACACCTGTAATTCGGTTATATGTTCCTAATCGAGTTAATGTGGTTTGAGCCCTTCGAAGACTCTGGTTCATGAATTTCTTCCCAGGCATGACTGCTTCTCTACTTTGGCTAGATTGCATGTACCAGCTTGGATTCCTACTAATATCTGCAATATGGAAGATCAATTAATAAATTAATGAATAATTTTTTTCTTATAATTCTAATTAAGAAATACATGTCTTCTTTAGCAAGTTGTTTCTGACCATATATAGCCAATCCACTAATGGTCATGAAATTAAAAGGTGTTTAAGTAAATTTATTGGAATTTCTCTGGTCTTACGTTTCATGTGCGGCAGCCATGCTGGCACAAAATTTACGTGCTGATAACCTGAGATTAAGAAATGACATAATTAAACAAATGTAATTATGCATTGCTTAAAGACAGGGATACATTCTAAGAAGTGCATCCCTAGTTGATTTCATTATGCAAACATCATAGCATGTTCTTATACAAACCTAGATGGTATAGCCTGCTACACACTTAGGCTATATGGTATAGCATATTGCTCCTGTGCTACAAATCTGTACATCATGTTATTGTACTGAATACTGTAGACAATTGTAACACAATGGTAGTATTTGCATATCTAACATAGAAAAGGTGCAGTAAAAATACTACATAAAATTCTCCAGAGAAAGGGACAGTTAAAAATAAAATACTGTATAAAAGATAAAAAATGGTGCACCTGTGTAGGGCACTTACCATAAATGGAGCTTGCAAGACTGCAAGTTGCTCTGGGTGAGTCAGTGAGTAAGTGGTGAGTGAATATGAAGGCCTAGGACATTACTGTGTTCTACTGTAGACTTTATAAATGCTGTACACTTAGAATACACTATAAAAAATTTTCTTTCTTTAATAATAACCTTAGCTTACCTGTAGCTTTTTTACTTTATTAACTTTTTAAAACTTTTGATTTGTAAAAACACTTAGCTTATTACACATTGTACAGTTATACAAAAATATTTTTCTTGGCTAGATGCCGTGGCTCATGCCTATAATCCCACATTTTGGGAGGCCGAGGTGGAAGGATTGCCTGAGGCCAGGAGCTTGAGACCAGCCTAGGCAAGATAGGGAGACCTCATCTTTCCAAAAAAATTTAAAATTAGCTGAGCATGGTAGTGCAAACCTGTAGTCTCCAGCTCCTTGGGAGGCTAAGGTGGGAGGATTGCTTGAGCCTAGGAGTTTGAGGTTGCAGTGAGCTATGATGATGCCATTGCACTGTACCACAGGCAACAGAGCAAGACCCTGGCTCAAAACAAAACAAAACAAAACAAAAAAAAACCCCAAAACTTTATTTTTTCTTTATACCCTTTTTCTATAAACTTTTTTCTATTTTTAAAATGTTTGGGGTTTTTTCTTTTTGTTTTTTGTGTTTTGACTTTTTAAACTTTTTATTCCAAACTAAGACACACGCATACAAACATTAGCCTAGGCCAATGCAGGGTCAGGATCATCAGTATCGCTGTCTTCCCCTTCATATCTCGTCCCACTGGAAGGTCTTCAGGGGCAGTAACACCCATGGAGCTGTCATCTTCCATGATAACAGTGCCTTCTTTTAGAATACCTCCTGAAGAACCGGTCTGAGGCTATCTTATAGTTAACTTTTTTTTATAAGTAGGCATACACTCTAGAATAATAATAAAAAGTATAGCATAGTGAATACATAAGCCAGTAACAGTTGTTTTTTTTTTTATCATTATCAAGTATTGTATACTGTGCATAATTCTATGGCTGTACTTTTATGTGACTGGCAGCACAGCAGGTTTATTTACACCAGCATCGCCGCAAATACGTGAGTAGCGCATTGTGCTAGGACATTACAATGGCTATGACATCACTAGGCAATAGGAATTTTGCAGCTCCGTTATAAGCCTATGGGACCACCATCATTATATGTGGTCCATCATTGACTGAAATGTCATTATGTGGCTTGTGAATCTATTTACATTTTTGGGAATGATTACTAAATAAAAGATAATTCTTATATCTACTAATCATCTCTGATCCTATGTTCTGTGCAATGATTACATCAGGAAAGAGCAATTTGTTACACTTGGTTACATCATAGTAAATAAATTTGTTCGGAAACACCTCAAAATGAGAAAAAATAGAGTTTAATGAGAGCAAACACTAACCAGAATTTATTGAATACATTTGGTAAAATATTTGCCTTATAAAAGCAAACAATATTTGTAAGTTTTGCTTTTTCTCTTCTGTGGTGACATCCTTGAACATAAATGTGTACATTAAATAGCTATTCTTCCCCTCTGAGGACCAAGAACCTTTAGTGTTTTTGACATGATATCAAATGCATTCCCCGCACTTAAACATTGACAATAGTTGAGGTGTATTGTAGATACGCATTTCCGATTTTTTTTTTTTTTTTTTTTGAGACAGAGTCTCACTCTTTTCCCCGGGCTAGAGTGCCGTGGCGTCAGCCTAGCTCACAGCAACCTCAAGCTCCTGGGCTCCAGTGATCCTTCTGCCTCAGCCTCCCGAGTAGCTGGGACTACACGCATGTGCCACCATGCCCGGCTAATTTTTTCTGTATATTTTTAGTTGTCCAATTAATTTTTTTCTATTTTTAGTAGAGACGGGGTCTCGCTCTTGCTCAGGCTGGTCTCGAACTCCTGACCTTGAGCAATCCACCCGTCTTGGCCTCCCAGAGTGCTAGGATTACAGGCGTGAGCCACCGTGCCCAGCCCATTTCCAGTTTTTAACTGTGAAAGACAGCTGTTTCCTTGGACATTTTTATTATGTGTACATATATGCTACATAGTCTACTATCTGTATTTGCATTTATGCCTATATAAATACATCCATGTCAAAAACATTTTTTAAAGGAAAAAAGGAAATTTTATAAGAGTATAGAGAAAGGTGATACTAGATTAAGAATGTAAGTGTTAGATTTTTAGTTGAATTACATCCATAATTATTTTAGTTCATCATGGTATCTTTGTAATTGAAACACGTTTTCCATGATTTAATCTTTCTGAAAGAGTTCTCTGTTGTATGAATGTTCTTCAGGCAAAATGCATGCATTCTGTAACTTGAGAAGATGGAATGACACCAAAAGAAAAATTAAATATTAAGTACAGAGATTATTAAATACAGAGATTGCCTGTGTAATATATTTCATCTATTCTAAGAAGCACTTACTTTTACTTTGTCTGAAATTTCTCTGAAATTGAGGATGTGTCTTTCTTTGTATGGTATTTTACAATTGACAGTGGTTTTTCATTCCTTTTGGGACATCAAATAATGATATATCTTATAATTGATAATGTTGAGTCTATGAAATATTTGTATGTATGTCTTGGAAATAAGTGTTCAATGAGTTGCCCAATGTATTTATTTGGATAGACCAAATATTTTTTTTTTACATTTTCGTATTTTATAAAATTATTTTTTACATAGATTTTCTATAATCTGATAATTAAGCCTTTGGTATTTTAGTAAATTTTCATTATATTTTGTTAGACTGATCAAGAATAATATAAATGGTGCAAAAACGATTTTCATTGTTTCTTTCTTTCTTTTGTTAAAGTGAAAGCAAGATTTATTCAGAAACCATAGAAAGTTAGAAAGTCTACTCCACAGGCAGAGCAGAGACAAATTCTCCCTGCCAAAGAAAACCAGCCTATTTTTTAAGCTTAATAATATTAACCTTCTACTTACTATTGAGTGTTTCTATTAATACATGTTTGGTGGTATAAAATGTATATGTTTATTTTTTGAAATCTTTTTTTAATAATTTAAAAAAGTTGAATAGCTATTATTTTGAATGTCTAATTCTTAAGAGGTATTATGTTTCTGTTTTTGTCTTTAGAGTCTTACATTTAAAGAAAAAGTAACAAGCCTTAAATTTAAAGAAAAACCTACAGATTTGGAGACAAGAAGCTATAAGTATCTTCTTTTGTCCATGGTGAAACTAATTCATGCAGATCCAAAGCTCTTGCTTTGTGTAAGTATTTTGTATGAAATACGTCAAAATTATGACAGTGAGTTAAGTTTGGTTTAAATGAAATGCCAAAACTGTGAGGATAATTGTTAGCTGATTGTTACTGATCCTTTCTGATTGTACCTAAAACCTAAGACATCACTGAGAAAACTAACTTATAGAGAATACTAATATAATTAGATCAGATTTCTTAACCTTTCTTCTTAATTTCCTTTTTCATTAAATTAGCATACTTTGGTGAGATCTGTCCTCTCTCTGTTACCAGGTTATATTCAGGCATAATCCTGGGATGGGGGTGGAGATAATGAAGCAACAATAAATCACAGTGCTTTCTGTATCTACACTGTTGGTTTTTGGAATCTCTAGTTGTTATTGCCAAATAGTGTAGCTTTTCTATACCCTTCTTCCTGTTATCAGCCTTCTGTTGTCATTGGCTCAGCCTGGAAATACTGTACTGGAAAGAGAAGGAGGTAAAAGTGAGTGGGATTAGTACTCATTTATTGTCATAAATTACTGGTACACGGTAATTAGGAACTAATATAAATGATGCAAATGATTGATAGTTATATGAAGTAGTTAAAAGCAGGGTTCTGAGACAGACTCCTTACTAGCTGCGTGATTTGGGTGACTTATTAAACCTCTCTGTGCCTTAGTTTTTTCATCTGAAATATTGGGTTAATGGTTCCTACCTCAGAGAGATTGTTAAGAACACTGAAATAGTACATATAATGCCTTTAAGAACAATGCCTAGTGCATAATAAATACTAAGTAAATGTTTAGCTATTGTTACTATTTATAAGATACAGTTAATATTAACATTAATATTATTAATGCCCCAAATGTAATAGTTCTGTATTGTGAAGTTTAATAGGTTAACAAAATCTTTGTTGAGTTTCTCTAGTCCCTGGAGAGCAGCACCAAGCAAGGTTTCTTACTGTTCAGTAACAGGCTTTTTAAAGTGCTAAGGTACTTTCAATTTTGATGGTATATTTTTCAAATTACTATAATATAGGGGTTCATAACTATGGATGTTAATGGTTTCAAGAATTCTGTGAAGCCCCTGAATTTTAAAAAATGCGTATGCGAGTAATTTTTGTGGAAGAAGAGAGAACAGAATTCTTAAATCAGTGACCCCAAAAGAAGACCTGTGATGTTTTAGACTCTTTGAAAAGCCCATTGAAATTCAGGAGTCTAATGGAAAAAATAGTTAGATCTTTGGCATGGAAAAATTCCATGAAATTTGTCAATGAGACTCTGTAAAAGTCACGGAATGCTCTTTCTCTTCATTTCTTTGTTACATATCACAAATTATTTGTGGCATTATTTCATTATGCAAGTCACATAATAATGGAATTACCCTGTTTACATGGCTTTAAAGGTCCAAAGAAGGCACCAAAGTAACTGATGTCTTTTATGTTAAATATATTGTTTGAAAAATAGTTTAAGCAAAGCTTGCTATTTTCCAGGGAATCATTTAAAATGAAAATTGTTTTCTTTGCTGCCATCTAGTGGTTAATAACTTTTTCACTTTAAAGTTACCATTCTGAGTCTTAGTAAATAGGCTGTCTCAATCGTTGTATTATTAAAATAATGTATTTTTATTGTCTTCCATCTCTACCATCTTTGTCCTAATTTATATTACTCTCAATTTTTCAAGACTTCTAATTTCTGAGCTGTGTCATTTCTTACATCCTCATAATCATTTCTGTGCACTGAAGTTATGGTGATCTCTTTAAAAAGTAAATTTTACCTTGTCCTTTGTCCAACTTAAAACCTTTTGTTTGAAATTGCTCTTGCTACAAAAACCAAACTTCAAAAAGATCTACAGGGTCATGCAGTCTTTCTCCTACCTACCACTTCTTCCACATCTAGCATTGTATTTTCCGTTGCCTTCTCTATATCATGATGGCCTTTCTTTCAGTCCTTCTTACTTACCATATTCCTTCATACCTGCCCTTGTATTTGCTTTTCCCTCTGCCTAGAATCTTCCCTCTAATCTTCATATAGTAATTCCTGCTAATTCTAAACTATTGTCACTGCCCTAAGGCTTTCTGACTAGGCCACATTTTCCTGTTACAGGCTTTCATAGCAGCATGTACCTCTATAACTCCTATCTGATTTACAATTTCATATTTGTCAGTCTGATTTCTTTTCTTTTCTTTCTTTTTTTATTTTTTTTGAGATGGGCTCTTACTATGTTGCCCAGGCTGATCTCCTGGGTTCAAGTGATCCTCCCACCTCAGCCTCCTGGGTATCTGGGACTACAGGTGTACACCACTGTACCTGCTGGTCTGATTGTTTTATTGATTGATTAGAGATTGATTGATCTCTTCTCTGTGAGACTGCACATGCTCCTGGAGGGTGGGAAACACATCTTTTTTTCATTTTTGTGTCTTTGGTATTCATTAAATATTGAGTTATGAATGAATTTAAATGTTAGAGGCTAAGCTAACAGTTTTGAATTACAGATATACTGGGATGATGGCTTACCTTAGTTATAATGGGGAAGAATCTGTAGTTACAAAATAAAATATGGATGCAAATTGCATTGGCTTCACTTAAATATATCAAAGTGTATAAATAGATACTTCTATAATAAATTATGGGAAGCTTTTTAGTCTCTACGTAGACATTCACATTTATTTACAATGTTAATTTTCTTTGCTTAGTACACTATGTTTTTCTACAGTGAAAAGGACTGAAGTATAGATATCTAGGTGTATGGATTCTAGCCCTCCTTTTGACACCAGCTGTGTAGATTTGGGCAGGACCTTTGTATTGGACAAGTGGGCTATACAGAATAATCGGACAGTCCTCATCCAACATATATGTTCTTTGCCTTTGACTGCAATCATGTATAAGCTCAAAACCAAAGTTCCAAACCCAGATGTATATTATTTAGCCAGTGTACTGTCGACCCCTTATCTTATTGATACGATACCTTAATGGAAAAGTTTAATATGTAGTTTTTGTTTTCTCTTAGTTAGGATTTTTCCTGGACATTATTCACATTGATGAACAAATATAGATGTGGAGTAAGTGAATTCCTAACAAAGGTAGTTTTGATTTTTTAAAAATTCTATTATTTTTATTGAGATGCAGTCCACATACCATAAAATTCACCATTTAAAAGTGTACAATTCAGTGATTTTCGGTATGTTTACAAGGTTCTGCAAACATCACCACTATCTAACTCTAGGACATTTTTATCACCCCTAAAGAAACCTTGTACCATATAGCAGTCGCTCTCCATTCCTTCCTCCCTCTAATCCCTGTCAGTTGATTTTTTTGTTTAATTGGAGTTTGCTTTTTTCCTTTGCAGAATCCAAGAAAACAGGGGCCTGAAACCCAAGGCAGTACAGCGGAATTAATTACAGGGCTAGTCCAACTGGTCCCTCAGTCACACATGCCAGAGATTGCTCAGGAAGCAATGGAGGTAAGAGGAAAATGAATTTTATGCTTTTGAAGGAAAGATTGTAACTATGTACATTCTTAGTTTCTTTTGGTACATGGTTTCTATGAGTAGTAGGTAGATGTCCTTTCTGGACATGGTATGTTTGTGTCTATACATTGTTTTATAAAACTCCATTGAGAAAGAAGGAGTTAACTTGCTTTAAATCACACTGTACAAATTCTTATGCTTAATGAAATAATTCAAAATTTTCTAATTGCAGTTGACTTTTTTGAATGTTTTAATATGTGTTGATTTTTAAATTGAGACATAATTCACATACCATAAAGTATACCAGTTTAAAGGATACATGGCAGTGGTTTTTAGTATATTCACACAGTTGTGCAAACATCACCATCACCACTATCTAATTCCAGAACATTTTTGTCACCCTAAAATACAACCTCATCACTTCCCATTCCCCTGTCCCCCAGCAACCACTCAACTATTTTTTATGTTTCTATAGATTTGCTTATTTTAGACATATCCTATACATAGAATCATACAATATGTAACCTTTTATGTCTGGATACTTTGACTTAATGTTTTCAAGGTTCCCTGATGATGTGGCATGAATCAGTATTTCATTCCTTTTTGCTACCAAATATTCCATTGTATGGATATTGATTTTGTTTATTCATCAGTTGATGGACATTTGAGGTTGTTTCCACTATTTGGCTAGTATGATGACTGCTGTGCCTGTTTGTGTAAAAGTTTTTATGTGGACATATCTCTTAGTTCTATATCTAGGAGTGGAATTGCTGTATCATATGGTAACTCTCTTGACCTTTTGAGGAACTGCCAAACTCTTTTCCAAAGCAACTGCAACATTTTATATTCCCATTACCAATGTATGAGGGTTCTAGTATCTTTGCATCCTTGCTCACAGTTTCTGTTGTCTAGCCATACTGATGGATGTGAATGCAGTTGACTTTTTTAAAAATTATTTTTACATTCATTACTTAATAGAGAATATGGTTTTAATTTAAATGAGTTTTATTGAGGTATAATTTATATAAAATAAAATCATATAAGATTTATAGTATTTTTAGTCACCCCAATAAGATATACCCTGTGTCGTTTTACAGTTAATACCCCCACCCCCTGTCCCAGAGAACCACTGGTCTGATTTCTATCCCTCTAGGTTAGTTTTGCCAGTCTAGAAATTCATATGTTGAATCTTAGAGAATGTATTCTTATTTATCTATCTTCTTTCATTCAGCAAGTTTTTTTTCTTTTTTTTTTCTATCTATCTATCTATCTATTTATTTATTTATTTATTTATTCCCAAAATTTTATTGGGGGAAAACTGCAAAACATTTACAGTACAATGTTTACAGTCATAATTTGTAGTGAGCTGATTTCCCAAAATATATTACCACTCAAGTTGACTTATCTTGTTACATTCAAAAACCTACTCTGTCAAAGTAGTCCAGAGAGTACATACATAGTGCTC
>CAUYRT010015981.1:0-29779 GCA_963574885.1 Lepilemur ruficaudatus | reverse complement strand
TAAGTTTTCCTATCTCTCTGCATCCATGCCAGCATCTGTTGTTTTGGGACTTTTTAATAAAAGCCATTCTTATTGGGGTTAGGTGCTTATATTAATTTCCATCCCTACCAACACAAGGGTTCCCCTTTCTCCACATCTTTACCAGCATCTGTTACTGATTCTTTTTGATAAAAGCCATTCTGGCTGGGGTGAGATGATATCTCATTGTGGTTTTGATTTGCATTTCCCTGATTATTAGTGATATTGGGCATTTTTTCATACACCTGTTGGCCATTTGCATGTCTTTTGATAAATGTCTATTCAGATCTTTTGCCCATTTTTTAGTCAGATGACTAATTTTTGCTATTGGATTAATTGAGCTGGTTGTTAATTCCTTGTCAGATAGATGGTTTGTAAATATTTTCTCCAATTCTCTTCACTTTGTTGATTGTTTCCTTTGCTGTGCAGAAGCTTTTTAGCTTGATATAATACCATCTATCAATTTTTGCTTTAGTTGCCTGTCCTGCTGAGGTTTTACACAAAAAAATCTTTGTCCAGACCAATGTCCTGGGGCATTTCCCTGGTGTTTTCTTCTAATAGTATCATAGCTTCAGGTCTTAAATTTAAGTCTTTAATCCATTTTTATTTGATTTTTGTATATGGTGAGAGATAAAGGTCTAGTTTCATTCTTCTACATGGAGTTATCCAATTCTCCTGGAACCATTTATTAAAGAGATTGTCCTTTCCCCATTATATTTTCTTGGAGGCTTTGTCAAAGATGAGTTGGCTGTAAATGTGTGGACTTATGTCTGGGTTCTCAACTCTATTCCATTGGTCTATGTGTCTGTTTTTATGCCAGTACCATGTTGATTTAATTACTGTATAGCAATTTAATTTAATTACTTTATAGCAAATTTTGAAGTCAGGTAGTATGATACCTCCAGATTGTTATTTTTACTCAGGATTGCTTTGGCTATTCAGAGTCTTTTGTGGTTCCCTATAAATTTTTGGATTTTTTAAAAATTTCTGGGATGAATGTCATTGGTATTTTGTTAGAGATTGCATTGAATCTGTAAGTTACTTTGGGTAGTATTGTCAGTTTAACAATGTTAATTCTTCTGATCCATAAACATGGAATAAATTTCCATTCATTTTTTGTTTATTCTCCTAAATTTCTTTTATCGATGTTTCATAGTTTTCTTTGTATAGATCTTTTACTTCTTTAATTAAACTGATTCCTAGTAGCTATTGTAAATGATATCACTTTCTTGATTTCTTTTTCAGATTGTTCACAAGGGGACATATACAAATGCTACTGATTTTTGTTTATTGATTTTATATCCTGCAACTTTGTTGAATTCACTTATCAGCTCTAACAATTCTTTGGTAGAGTCTTTAGGTTTTTCTAATTGTAAGATCATGTCATCTGCAAACAAGGCTAATTTGACTTCTTCCTTTCCAATTTGCATGGCCTTTATTTCTCTTGACTAATTGCTGTGGCCAGGACTTCCAGTATTACGCTGAATAAAAGTGGTGAAGTGGGCATCCTTATTTTGTTCCAGATTTTAGAGAAAAGGCCTTTAATTTTTTCCCATTCAGTATGACATTAGCTGTGTTTGTCATATATGAACTTTATTATCTTGAGGTATGTTCCTTCAATATCCAGGTCGATAAAGGCTTTTATCATAAAGGAGTTTTTGGAGTTTTTTAAGAATAATTTTTTACCAATTACTCTGTCTTTGTTGGGAGTTTGTTCATTGGTGTGTTCAGTGGGTCTTGATATGAGAATTACATTGCACATATCTTCTTTTTTACATTGCCATGATATTTTGATGGAAGAGAAGTACTGCTCTCTTTGTTTTTCATTCTATAAAAACTACTTATTCTTTATTTTTGCTATTTCATGTTATTTCTTCTAGAATGAGTATCAGCCAGTCATTTTACAATTACCTGTGCTTATTTCAAAACATTCCTATTTCTGAAGTACTGATCCTGGAATAGTTACAAAAATGATAACAAATAACCACTCCACACTCCTACCCCATTACAGGTATCAGCATTCTGTGATCAGAGCCAAGAGGACTATATTAAAGACCTCAACAACAATGGAAGATTAATTCAGTAAAATTTTGTTAGATTCAATATTGTTAAGATTGCAATTCTCCCCAAATTAATTTATACATTCAGTGCAGCTACTGTCAAAATCGTAGCTGTCTTATTTGAAGACATTGTCAAGCTAGTTTTAAAATGTATATGGAAAGGCAAAGGAACCAAAATCGCCAAGATAATCTTGAAGTAGAAGACAAAGTTAGAGGGCTTACACTAACTGATTTCAAGACTTACTATGAACCTGCAGTAATCAAGACAATGTACTACTGACAAAAGGAGAGACAAAAATTAAAGGAACACGAGAGAGTATCCAGAAATAGACATACATATATAGTCAGTTTATTTTTAAGAAAGGTGCCAAGGTAGCTCACTGGGGAAAACAAAGCCTTTGTTTTTGAATAAATAATGCTGGAACAATTGATATCTGTATGGAAAAAAATAATAATCTCAACCCTTACCTTACACTATACCAAAAAATTAACTCAAAATAAATCATACACCCAAACAAAAGAGCTAAAATTTTATACTTTTAAAACATTTGGAAAAAAAACTTTTGTGACCTTGAGGCAAGCAAAGATTTCTTACATAAGACACAAAAAGTGTGATATATGAAATTAAAAAGTGACAAGATACTGTTAATCAGAACTTAACTTTTGCTCTTTGAAAGATACATTTAAGGTTGGGCGTGATGGCTCATGCCTGTAATCCTAGCACTCAGGGAGGCCAAGGCGGGAGGATTGCTAAAGGTCAGGAGTTCAAAACCAGCCTCAGCAAGAACAAGACCCTGTCTCTACTAAAAATAGAAAGAAATTAGCCAGGCAACTAAAATAGAAATATATGTGTGTGTGTGTGTGTGTGTGTGTGTGTGTGTGTGTGTGTGTGTGTATAGCCGGGCATGGTGGTGCACGCCTGTAGTCCCAGCTACTCTGGAGGCTGAGGCAGAAGGATTGCTTGGGCCCAGGAGTTTGAGGTTGCTGTGAGATAGGCTGATGCCATGGCACTGTAGCCCGGGCAACAGAGTGAGACTCTGTCTCAAAAAAAAGGCACATTTAAGCTGGGTGCGGTGGCTCACGCTTGTAATCCTAACACTCTGGGAGGCCGAGGCGGGTGGATCGCTCAAGGTTCGAAGTTCGAAACCAGCCTGGTCAAGAGCGAGACCCCGTCTCTACTAAAAATAGAAAGAAATCAATTGGACAACTAAAAATATATGTAAAAAATTAGCTGGGCATGGTGGCGCATACCTGTAGTCCCAGCTACTCGGGAGGCTGAGGCAGAAAGATTGCTTGAGCCCAGGAGTTTGAGGTTGCTGTGAGCTAGGCTGATGCCATGGCACTGTACAGCCCGGGCAACAGAGCGAGACTCTGTCTCAAAAAAAAAAAAAAAAAAAAAAAGGCCCATTTAAGAAAATGAAAAGGTAAATCACAGACTGAGAGAAAACATTTGCAGAATATATATCTGGCAAAGTGCATGTATCCAGATTAGATAAAAAAAAAAAACTCTTACAACTCATTAATATAAGACAAAAATTTTAATGGACAAAAGATTTGAACAAACAGTTCATAAAAGAGGATATATGAATGGCCAATAAGCACATAAAAAGTTTAATATCACTTGTCATCAGAAAAATGAGATTTGAAACCACAAGATACCATTTCACACCCTCTAGAATTGCTAAAGTTAAATGACAATACCAGATATGTTTGGATATGTGGAGTAACTCGAATTCTTCTACATTGCTAATAGGAATTATGTAGCCAAAATGGTACAGCCACTTTGTAAAATAATATGACAGTATCTTATAAAGTTAAGCATACACTTATCATATGACCCAGCAGTCCCACTCCTGAGTATTTACCCAAGAGAAATGAAAACATATGTCTACAAACTTGTACATGAATATTTATAGAAGCATTATTTATAGTAGCTAAAAACGGGAAGCAACTCAATTGTGCATCAACTGGTGAAAAATAAACAAATTAGAATATATTCACACTATGGAATATGACTCAAGTTATATAAAGGAATTCCCAACAACATGGATGAATCTCAAAAATATTTGCTAAGTGAAAAAGTCAGACATAAAAGACTACATACTGTATGTTTCCACTTGTATGAGTTTCTAGTAATAGAAAACTATGGTGACAGTAAGCAGATCAGTGGTGCCTGGTGCTAGAAGGGACATTCAGATACTTTTTAGGGCTATGGAGCTGTTCTATATCTTGATTGCAGTGGAGGTTACATACTGTATACAATACCAAAAGTCACCAAATTGTATACCCAAAATTAGTAAATTTTACTATATATAAAGTACACCTTAATACAGCTGTTTTAAAAAATTTTGTCATTATCATTCAGTTTCCTAAATGAGGTGACTACTTTTTCTAAGTTACTAAAAGGCCTTTTAATATTATAAACAACATGGCTATAGAATTTACTTGCTTTATCATACACTTAAATTTGCCTATCCTTAACTGTTTTAAATTGATTTTTAAGGCTTGTTTTGGGCATAATTTTTTTTTTTTAATTTTCTGCTTCCCACACATACCTTAAAAGTGAAATCAGGTGGTTGGTCCTTGCTTAAGGGGACCATATTTAAGAAGATGCATATGAAACACATTAAAATAAGCACTGCTCAAAATGTTTTGAAGGTTTTTAATCTTGACTTACCTGTGATATGAAGTAACTTAATATATCTACAGGAGCCTTAACATTTATTTTAAAATTCCCACCATAAATAAAGATTTTCAGTCATTCGTAGCTGAAAATTAAAGTTAAGAACTTGTCCTTTCTCTTTTGCATTTGTTTTAACCATTAAAACATTAAACAGTTCTGTGGATACTCATCAGAATTTTCCTTAGGACTTTACAAATTTCTGCCATAGGGAAATGGAAGAAGAGAAAAATTATTGACTCCCCAAATGCTATGGATCAGGAGATTGCAGATGCATTGCAAGTACTGGCTGTAACTGTGTGAGGCTGGGGGGCCTCACTGGCCTACTGCCTTCTTATTTTCCCCTTCCCGTGTTTCATTATTACTTCATTCATTTATTTGACTATTCATTGAGCTTCTAACCCTTGTCCAAGCACTGTCCTCAGTGCCAAGGAAATATGACTTCTCCTCAAGGAATTTAATGTCCAGTGAAGGTTAAAGAAGAGTAAGCAGGGAATTACCATAAGGTGTGATAACTCCTAAAGAGTGCCCCGGAAGCTCAAAGGAGGAACATCCAAACCAGACTTGATGAATGGAATCAGAAAAGGCTCCCTGAAGGAAATGCCAACCAAGCTAAGACCTAACGGATGGGCAGGAAGTGAGCAAGGAAAATTAATTGGGGAATGGAGAGATGGAGTGTTTTTAGCATTCCTGAAAGAAGGAATAACACGGGCTAAGGCTAGAGGGTCAAGAGAACAGGGTGAGTTCAAAGAGTAGTAGTTATGAGCCAAATGACAGCATTGCAAGGTGGATGTGGCAGAGGAGTTGTGAGAGAAGAGACTGGAAAGGAAAGCATTGATCCCGAGTCATCTCAAGGTGTTGAGTCATCTCAAGGACAATGCAAATGCAACTGCTATAGGATAAGAAGGAGAGAGGTATTCAAAGATGTAATTCAACAGAAAAATATGAAAATAAATTTTTAAGCCTATTATAACAATCACTTTATATATACCAATTATGCTAACGTACTCCCTTCACTAGTGTTTACTAGTGCCTCCGATATTGTTTCTGTATTTAATGGTTTCTTTTTCATTAATGTGCTAAGTTTTTACCATTTATAGTCATCACTCTTGAAAGAAGAGTTGGATATACTTTAAAAGAGCACATGTAAAATTGTTTATAAAACTGATTATTCCTTTCAAGTTCTACCGAAATCATATTAGGTAACCACAAAGAGACAAATTGTTTTCTTAGTTCACACATTTTTTTAAACTAGAAAATCTTTTGAACAAAATGGCTGATCATTAATATATTGTACATCCATAATGTTCTTCAAACTAGGTAACAAAGAGGTAAGGAACAAACCTTTTAAGGCTTGAGTAGAAAGATTACCAGTATTCTTGATTACATCTGGCATCATCTGCCAGCCAAAGACAAGACATAGGTTTTTTTTTTTTTAAGTCACAAATTTTTGTTAATATTTATACATGTAAGGTATTGTGAAATGTTAGTACTTGAGATTTTTTTTTAGGCAAAACTATTTTTTTTGAACCCAGATGTTAACTAATCTTTACAAGGATTTATTACAGGATCAAACCATAGATTTATTTTCTAATTTAGTAAAAATTATTTTTGTCTGCTTCTGGTAATGGTCCTGAATTATCTGTTAGATATATTTGCTTTCTATGATGTCATCAAATTGAAGTTTATTGTTGTTATAACTGGGAAACAAAAGTGGCAGGTAATTGAAATATCAATGAATATTTGAAAGATTGTGTCTTATAAGGCAAGTGGACAATGTAAAATGGTATTGCTGAATTTTAGGAAAATCTTAATTATTTTAAAAGTGAAATACATGATTTTATAGTCAACTTAAAGATACAAATGAGAACAATTACAATAGTGCAGTGTAGAATAAAGATGTTTATAAAATTTAGGAAATAGTTGTGGAGCTGGTGGACCTTATTGGTTTTGTTTTGAAATTAAATGGAGGAAAATCAAGTCAAATTCTGACCTCCTCTTCAGTGACAGCATATACATTAATATGAATCCACAGAGATTTTTTACTACTTACTCTAAGAATATTCTATTATTCTTCAGAGAATGAAGCCACTCCAGATGGTGCTATTGCAGAATACAGACGAGAAAAGCAAAAGTATGAAGCTTTGAGGAAACAACAGGCAAAGAAAGGAACTTCCCGGGAAGACCAGGTAACTTCAAAAACCAAAATCCACACATAATTCGTTGGCTTTTTATTATTTTCAAGTGTTGCCTAATTTAGTTATACATCAGGGAAGGTACTACCTCTTGAAAAAGGAGGCCAGCAGGGCATGGTGGCTCACATCTCTAATCCCAGCACTTTGGGAAGCCTAGGCAAAAGGATTGCTTGAGGCCAACATAGTGAGACCCCAACTCTACAGAAAATAGTAAAAATAGCTGGGCTTGGTGGCAGGTACCAATAATCCCAGCTATTTGGGAGTCTGAGGCAGGAGTATCACTTTGAGCCCAAAAGTTTGAGGTTGCACTGACCTATGATGATGCACTGTGCTCTAGCCTGGGCAACAAAGCAAGACCCTATCTCAAAAAAAAAAAAAATCTATATAGGGTGCTAAGGGCTTTGGCCACTTATGTAAAGGTCCAAATTCTAGAGTTCTTTCCAGACCACTGTAGGTTAAAAAGCCTGAAACTTTCAAGTTTCAACCTGGTGCTCCCATATAAAGCACAGGAAACTTATAAAACCACATATCCTCAGAAACTCAGGTAGAACCTCTGTCTGAGTGAATATTATGAAATGGACAAGTGATGGTCCTAAATGATGAGAAGGTCTCTTCCAGCCCAGCATCTCAAATGCTAACTAGCCAGCTTAGCTTGAAATTACACACTGCCTGGAAATAAAGCATTTAATCTACTAGTTGATTTTTATTATAAATAAAATTTAGTTTATTGCAAGTAATTCCTGAATCTTTAGATAGTAATATAAGGAAATTTTGAGAAATCAAAATTTGAGAAAATTTTGAGAAAGCAAAAAACAATAGAAAGCTAGCTCAACAATTTGGGAGTTAGCCATATACACCATGCAGTACTTGGCACTTGATAAAACAAATCTCTTCAGCAGCCTTTCATGCTGAAAAGCTAGGGGGCAGACTGAAATCATTTATTTTTGGTGCTGACATGTATATATGAGGACATGCCATTTTAGGTGTATAAATAAAGCAGGCAAAATAAAAGTAAATTAAAAAGCCCAAACCTATTTGGATAAATTAATCTAATCAAGAATTGTATTATAAATGACACTGAATTACTGGTGGAAGGATCATCACACAGCAGTACTTAGCATGAAATAATCACAGGGGAAGTTCAACAAGAAGTCAGGTATAAGAAATGGTAATCATGGGGAATTAACTTATTTGCAATTTTCAAAAGAAATGACACATCAAATGAAATTAAGAAAAATACATTATTAACTTGTTTTCATGGAGTCACAAAGTCTTCTGAATAGCAGTGGTAGTGACTATATTACCAAAGATGCTAAGGATCACTCTTATTCATGCATTCCTCTTTTTTTCTCCCTTGTAGCAAATAATTACTAAGAACCCACCATGTACTAATCATTGTATTTGCTGGTCAACACGTGGACACATTCTTGCCCTCTCTGAGCTATCAAGGAAAGAGCTAGTTATAAATAATACCACTAAAAGGGGGTAAGCACTATGAAAGGACAGATACAGGGAACTAAGTAAATGTTTAACAGTAGGACCTAACATGGCCTAAGAATCTGGGAAGGCCTCCCTGAGAAAATGGTTTGTCAGCTGATCTTTGAAGACTGAATAGAAGATAGCCAGGTGGAGGTAGGTTGTGGCTAGACAAAAGGAAAAGGACATATATGAGAAGTCTTTGACCTCTTTGCAAAGAACTAAAAAATGTTAAATATGACTGTGACATAAATTAAGAGAGAGAAAAAGATGAAACCAAAGAGGTAAGCAGGAATCAGTTCAAGCAAAGTTAAGAAGTTTAGATTTACCCTAAGGGTAATGGAGAACCATTGACAGAGGAAGTGATTTGATCTCATTTGCATTTGGAGAAGATCCTTCCAACCTAGCTGTAGTGTGGAGAGTAGACTGGAAGCAGGGGAGGACTGGAGGCACAGAAGCCAGTTGGGAGACTCTTGCATGAACAGAGTCTGCCAAGGCCAAGCCCCTTCAGAATAGCTTCTCCATGCTGGGAAGGTCCTCATTGTGCTAAAGTGCCTGCTGTAAGTGGTTGATCATTCATTCCTTCAGCAAAAGCCAAAAGACTGAGTAATTCCCCTGTACATGCCAAACAGAAATGTTCCTATCTTCTTCACCCTGTATTGTGCCCCATTATTTTTGTTATTTTTTTTTTTCTGCCCAGTGTCTTCTCTTGCCTTTAGAATGCAGCTGGAGAAAGTCTAATCTTGAACATAGAAGAAACTAAGAAAGGCCAAGAGAATGTTTTTGGTTTGCCACAGTCCCCCCTCTTTGATTAAATGCCAATAGCTCATTAATTAGCTCTAAAAACTGCCTTGCCATTTTTAACTCTAGGAGAAAAATATAGATCTACTGTAATTTTCTAGTAATTTTTAAATTTCATTCTACTAGGAAATCTTTTTTGTTTTCATTTTTCTTTATGTCCTTAGAAAAGACATATCCAAATGTACCAAATCTATCATTAAAAATAGATAGGGTTTACTTCTAAGCTGTAGATTAGATAGATATAGAGATATACATATGGATATATCTTTATATAACATAGATATAGATATATAAACATACACATACACACACAAAAACACGTACATATAAAAAGCCTGAAAGGATATATACCACAATGTTTAGCAATAGTTATTCTAAGTACTAGGATAATAGTTATTTTGTTTTGCTTCTGTTTTCTAATATTTTTACAGTAAACTTTTTCTTATTATAAAACAAATACAATAACAGTTTGTAAACAATAGTTTTTTTTTAAATGAATGTGGTTTAGAAACAAGGGATGCTTTCTCTGTAAATATTGTTTGAAGAGCTTAGTTCTATCGTCTCTACTCTAAAAACAGATAAAACATCTAAAACCTAACACACTAGGCAGCCTCCAGAATGCCTATGATGATATTCTATAGGAATTTATAAATTTTCTCCAAAACTCACCTCATTCAGCAGCTATGGTAATGTGTATATTTTCAGCTGTTGCCTATGTGGGCATTAAATTTTGCAGATGTGTATAAGGCAATTTTCACTATCTTTTTTTAGCAATCACTGCCTTTTCTCTTGAAGTTATTTTGACATTACTTGTTTTTATTAAGCTTAGTTTCTAGACTTCCAAAACCTACTTAATCTTTTCATGAAATGTGATCTTAATGATATTCTCTAGATAAATTCTGGAGCTTAGGAATTTATTGGGACTTTAATATACATGTTATTCACAGATTGAACTATCTCACATCCTTTTCCTTATGAACTATGAGGATTTTAGTATTGAATTCAACATACCAAAACACTGGTTTATCCCATTTTACAATAAGATGCTCTTTAAACCTGTAAAATGGAAAAACTTTTCTAGCTTGTGTTCTCTGCTGAAACTGTGGGGTAGACTGTTAAGCTATAGCCAGGAGACAATGTGGTTACAAAACTGTAGCCACTTGTTGCTGCTTCTTGCCCACAGAGAGCATGGGAGCCAAACAAGAATTCAGAGTAATGTTGCCCCCACCACCTATTTTTAAAAAAACATATTCAACGTAATATTTGTATCCTCCTTCTTTTACTTAACAACAGAATACAATGCTTCATGTAGATAATTTTTAATAGCAGTGTAATAGCATATTTATGGCTTTTTACCAAGTTTATCTAGTTTCTTATCTATAGACATTTAATGTGTTTCCATTTTTTCCATTTGTATGAATATTGCTATAGTGCACATCTTGTGCATGAGCCATTTTCTGTGTTTCAGATTATTTTTCTAGAATGTATTCCTAGGATTAGAATTATTGAATCAGAGGGAATGATCATCTTATAGTTTCTGATGTATATCAACAGCTTTCTAAAGATATTATTCCAATTTACCCATCTTCCAACCGTGAATGTATTCATTCATTCTACCTTCCCAGTATTGATATTTTTACATTTTCAGAAATTTGTTAAATGAAAAATACTACTTCTTGTTGGTGTTTTGTTTTTGATTCCATATATCTTAGTGAATTACCTCCCGGTCTTATGGACATCAAAAACATAACTATTAATAAGCATGTATTTTTAAAAGTTGAAGTATCTTCTACATAAACAAATTTATGTTCCCCCAAACCAAAAATGGTCATCTATCTCTGAGAAAAAATATCGATGGAAATCCAAACAGGACAATGTCAAGGTTTATTAATATCACCCACTGTTATAGCCTGAGGACAGTTTTGTTATTTTTCTTCAAAATCAAACATCTAAGTGTTTTACATCAAAGTAGGATATTTTCTTTTCTACCAAACTTAACTGTCTCTTTTAAAGTTATATTTATCTATATCAGAAAATTTAGCAGTCTACTTGTTATTTCAGACCCTTGCGCTGCTGAACCAGTTTAAATCTAAACTCACTCAAGCAATTGCTGAAACTCCTGAAAATGACATTTCTGAAACAGAAGTAGAAGATGATGAAGGATGGTAAGGGCTTTGATTTCTTTATATTAACCATAAACAAATAGGCTCAGAGCAGAGATTCTATTGGGACATTTCAATGTATCTTTTTTCTCAGAGTTTACCATCATCATGAAAGGGCCTCAGCACCCTTTTACTTCATTTCAGTCCAATATAAAGTAAAATAAATAAATATACCAAGCACTCAATAAACAAGCATTTATTGATGCTTGATGTGTTCCAGTATTGTGCTAGCCAGTGCAAAATACAAAAGAAATTTATGACACTATTCCTAATCTAAGCAACTTTCTAATATTGTGGAAAAAGTAAGACTCATGTTAAACAAGTAGAAAACAACCTTAAAAGACAATAAATCAATAATTTTTTATGCTTTCCCACACACATTTTAGAACTTGGTAATCCATTTCATAATCCTACTAACTTCCTCTTCAAATTTATGATTTACAGGATCCTAGCAACACGTACATAGATAATTTTATTTTTATCTTTGGATATTTTTCAGCTTTTTCAGACACTGATAAGAAATAAATTAATGGCATGTACGTGTTCTTTGCTTAGAACTTCATCCTATACCAGAAAAATAAAATAAAATAAAAACTGTGTTTTTCTTTATCACACCCCTCTGTCCTCAAGCTGACTTCACATGCAGTATATTAGGACTCCCCACACCTAACTGCCTCCACCTCCCACTACAGCCTGGCTCAGGCACACTGCTGCAAGCAAGCCAGGGTATCACCCCACACACATGACTCACCCTCTGGAGCCTCTGAACCGTCACATGTGCCATTACCCCAACCCAGAATCATAGCCTCAGTTCTCTCTGCCAGACAGCATCTCCCTTATTTCAAAACTCTGTTCAACACTCCCATCCTCCAGGAAACCAGTCAGCAAGATTTGTTGAGCACTCACAAATCTACAGGGTGGAGGAAGGAGGGCTGGGACACACATTTAAAAAGACATAAAAACACTCATTAAGAAAACATTCAAACACGTAAGACTCTGCAACTGTATATAACTTTAATCAAAAGGGCTGAGGGGATAACGATTTGAATGCAATGAATCCTACCCAAGCTAGGACCCTGAAAGCACTTGTATATTTCTCCATTAATTTATAGTTGTCATGTGATGTGGGTTATAATGCCAATTTTTGTAAAATCCTAGATCTCTTTTAATCACTTTCTATTATTTATATATATTTGTTTATACTTAAATTGAAAGTTGCTTGAAGGCAGAAGCTAGCTCCTTGCGTAGTTCTGTGCCAAAGGTGAAGGCTCAGCGAGTGTTGATTGACCCACAGAGATAAATGCACATTGCATAGCAGAACTTTCTGTTTTTTTATGTGACTGGACAGGTTTAGTTTTATTTTGGATTCCTTGAATGTCTCAAAATATCTTTCAAATGTTTTGGGTTCAGCCACCACACAAAAATGTTTTGCCAAGTCCTCTTCCCCTTATTTTTGAATCCATATGCATTTTTAAAGGAAATATGACCCATGTGTTTCTGATTCATTTACACTTAACTCATCAAGATGGTGTTTTGTAAGAGCAGTTTGATGCCCAATAAGTTTTTTTAGCCTTTTTATAAGCCACTTAAGTCCTTTTTTATTGAACAGGAAAGTCACCAACAAATTCAAACCCCAAAAGTTTCATTTGAAACTCATAACCCACAGGATTCGAATTTACTTTCCACTTGGCAAGACTATTTAACTTCCCAAGGTTCTTCCTAGCCCCTTGGTTCAGTATTGTCTCATTTGAATTCCTCATTAGCTTCAGATACCAATTATGTGTTTTTGAAAGTGTCATTCTTATTTTTGATCTGATTCGATAATACAATCAATTTTCTATCTAACATTCTCATTGGAAAGTTAAACAAATGGGAAAACTTCACCAGACATGGGGGTAAAAATAACTGGTCAATGATGTTGGCTAATTCTCCATCTGAAGAAAAAAATAAGTGGTGAAAAAGCGGGGAATAAGTTAAAGAAACCATTAGCAGGTCTTCAGGGCATTCATTGCTGCTTTCAATTGTAATCTCCTAAACAGAAAGTCAGCCGTACACTATGTACCTCCAGAAGTTTTTTCGTATTTCTTGTATCTAATATCTAAGAAAAATATCTTAAGTGTTCAAGGCACTATGTAGAATCTTACAGAATACATAGGGCCCTTATGTTGCAGTATAGACCATTGAATGTTTGTAACTTGATAAGCAACAACTTCATTTTTGTTCTTAAATAAACCAGGTTAGCTTTATCAAGTCTCTGGTTATTTAGATCCTCTCTCATAAAGTATACTCTACTCAGGAAAGGAGTCTTGTATTCAAAATGATTTATAGCAAATATTATGAGTGCATGGCATGTGCATGTGTGTTATGCATAAATTACATGGTTCCCAGACTATTTTGTAGGTCACGGTTGCCGCTTTTCTAAGAAGTGAAAGTCAGCCAGTGTGCTGTACTACACTGTCAGGATCTGTTATCTGAGGTAGAATGATTGCTTCTAAGACATTTTTATGTGTCCGCATGAGTGGCCACACATTGAGGAATCATTTTCATTTTCTGTCAAGATAGAAACCATTACCAATTTGTTATGTTTTCTTTTACTTGGCAAACTATTCTATTTGCATTTTTGGCTGAGCTGCTGTATTGGCATGGTATACAACAGACATTTGGGTACCATTCAGCAGCATTCTACTTTTTATGCAAAAAAAAAAAAAAAGTGAGAGGGGGAGACAAAGAAAAGAAATATGATTCTATTGTAAACAGTGTGTATGGTGTTTGATAATTATTCCCAGATTTCAGTGACTAACAAGGCATTTAAAGACGTGTTACAGTAGATCTAAGCTGAAATGCATGATAGAAATTTTTCACTCAGAATTACTAGGATTCTTTCTTTGTTCAGATGTATACCACCGATATTTGGTGGCGTTGATGGTATCAGAGTCCAGTTTAATAGGTAGTCTCTTTGCCACCGTATTCCTTAGTCCCACAGCATCACAGACTCACACAGCCATAGACTCCTTCTTCAAGCATGGATTTTATAAAACTGATTAGACACATGGCAGGAGACATCAGCCAAAGGACTCACATGACCATATGGATGAAGTCCATGTGCCAGTTGGGTTTGGTTAGATAAAGCTTGATTAGCTCCCGAAACAGTTTTGAGAGAGCTGCAGCTGACAAGGCAGTGGAGAGACTATAAAAAAAGAAAGCCACCTGCTCCTTATACAACAAAATTGGCATTTCTAAGGAGAGGAGAAAAATTAAATTTGTGAGAGTAGACTTTGATCTTATCAACATTAACTATTCACTAGAATGTTCCATTGAAAATTTTTTTCCAGGTTGTTAAATCTAAGGTCAATTTAAAACTCTACAACAAATACACATGATAAAACAATAAATATGATGATCTGTCTGCCTTCTTCCCCTTTCTCTTCTTTCTCTCTCCTCCACCACTTTCCTCCATAGTACATACAGTATCCAGTATTATAAAAATTTGAAAAACACAATTGCATGATTGTCTCAAATATTTTAATGCTTGTTATATAATCAAAAGATGTGCACTGTAGATAAATCAGAATGTAGACTTTTACTTCTCAGAAGAAGTAACCTGTGATCTCAAACTCAAAGATAAATACTATTAACTTATGCGTATTAATTTGTGTATTTATGCTATTTGTACTAAATATGTAAAAGTATATGTTTAGACATGTTAATTTATACACTTCTAGACATTTCTATGCACATGCATATTTTAAGCAGAAATGGGATTATAAAGTGCTACAGTTCTATAACTTCCCTTTTCCCTCAGCAATATATAGTGACTGCTTCTCCTTGTTATACATAATTTTATGACATAATTTTTATATTTTGTATTATGGCCATATAGTATTCCACTATTAATATGATGAACCACAAATATACTTGGCCATGTTGTTAGATATTTAGGCTCTTTCCATTTTTTATTATTATAAACAATGCTGTAACGGATATCCTTGCATCTATGTCATTGTCCATTTTCTCAGGATAAATTTCTAAAACTGGAATTACTTACTCAGTGAGTGTGCATTTTAGGCTTCTGCTAAATATTCTCAAGTGGCTCTCCCAAAATGTCATTTCAATTTATACTCCCCAGTTAATATCATTTAAGACGTGCCTCTAGGGATATTAGAATCTCAAGAATTAATTTAGGTTCTTTGCAGTGCTTTTTGAAAGAGAATAACATTTTAGAAGAAATGCTTTGCCTTTGTAAATGATATAAAAATACAAATACAGTCTGATTTGGTTCTGTTTTTAATAAAGCTATGTAAGTTTCAAAATAGCTCCCCTTCTCATGAGCCTCATCTCTAAGTGGTCTTGTTCTTGATTCTGAAAAACTCTCCTTCTAAGATAATTCTGTGGGTTAAAACTTTTGGATCTGGATTTTTTTTTTCAGTTTTATTACTGCACCTTGGCTGGTATTAAAAATAAGTTTTATCCATCAGTCAAACAGTTTTTTTCTGCTAGAGATTGAAGTTCTGAGAACCAAGATTTGGCTTGAAGAAGTTTTAACACCTTCCTCTGGAGTTAGCATAGTACAAAAACAAGTTCTAGCTGTCTGGACTGTCTATGATACTGAAAATATCATGTAATATTATAGTTTTTTTATTCTTATATTTATGCCTAGTCTCTCCAAATAGATCATCATAAAATAATGCCTTATTGATTCTAACTGAACTAATACATAACCCATTTGTTCAGCTCAATAACTCTGTGGGATAGGCATTAATATCTTTGTTTTACACATAAGGGAACTGAGGCATAGTCAAGTTAAATAATTTCTCTGCTTTTTGGTCCTTATAGTACCTCCTCTAGTGCCTAACATATAATAGGCTTTCAAAAAGTATTTGTTTATTCTATGTGTATCAAGATCTGACCTGGGGAAAGGAGTGGTTGGATATGTACCCTACTGTTACCACTGGTTAGCCGGAAAAGGGGGATGGAGGATAAGAGGGACAAATAGGCATGGAAAGGAGATATAATTAACTTTTCCTTTAAATGTCTTTCAGTTGTTTCCCTTGTTACGATGAGCAATCCAGTAGTAATTTTAATCTGTCCTGTGCTTATTTGCCTTCCATATTTCCTTTTTCATGAAGTATCTGTTCCAGTCTTTTGCCATTTTTTAATTGAGTTTGTTTTCTTAATGTTGAGTTTTGAGAGTTCTCTGTATAATCTAAATCTGAGTCTTTTTGAGATATGTGATTTGCAAGTTCTTTATCAGATATGTGATTTTTCTTCTATGCTGTAGTGCTTTTTATAATTTTTATTATTTTTTGCTTATTCTTTTGTTTACTTATTACTTTTTATTTTATTAATAGTGCCTTTCACAAAGTAAAAGATTTCAATATTGATGAAGTCCAATTTACTGATATTTTTCTTTTATGGCTTATGCTTTTGGTGTCATGTCTAAGAACTCTGCCTAACCTTAACACAGATTTTCTTCCAAGTTTTCTTTTAAATATTTAATAGTTTTACATTTTACAGTCAGACCTATTACCATTTTAAATAAATTTCGTATAAGAAGTGAAGTTTAGGTTAAGGTTCATTTTATTCATATGGATGTCCAATTGTTCCAATACCATTTGTGTTTAAAAGACTATCCTGTCTCCATTGAACTGCCTTTGCAATTTTGTCAAATATCAGTTGATTATATTTATATAGGTCTTTTCCTGGAGTCTCTATTATGTTTCATTAATCTATGTGTTTATCCTTTCACCAATACCACATTATCTTGATTATTACAGCTTTATAGTAAATTTTGAAATTAGGTAGTGTGATTCTTCTAACTTTGTTCTTTTTTTCAAAATTGTTCTGGCTATTTTTCTATATCTATAAAAAAATTCTGCTGGGAAATTTATTTGAATTTCATTAAGTTTATTGATTAATCTGAGGAGAACTGACATCTTTAGTATGTTGAGTTTTCCAAAACATAAACATATAGTTATGGTTCCCCATTTATTTAGGTCTTCTTTGATTTGGTTCATCGTTATTTTGTAGTTATTAGCATTCATATCCTATACATGTTTTGTTGGATTTATACCTGAGTATTTCTTTTTTGTGTGTAGCTGTTGTAAATAGTATTTTTTTAAATTTTGGATCCCAATTATTTCTCACCATTATGTAAAAATATGCTTGATTTTTCTGTGTTGACCGTATATCCTACAACCTTGCTAAATTTACTTTTTAGTTCTAGGAGGATTTTATGGGGTTTATTTTTTTCTTCTTCTTTTTTTTTCTAGTTTCTTTCTCCCCCCCCCCCACCCCCTTAGTTAGCCAGGAAGGTACCTCATTCAATTCTAGGAGCATTTTGGGTTGTTTTTGTTTTATAGAAGCCTTGGAATTTTCTGTGTAATCATGCTGCCTATAAATGCAGGCAGTTTTATTTTTTTCCTTTCCAGTCTGTATGATAGTTCAGGTTTCTTTCTTGTATTATTTCTCTTCTCTCTAAAGAACTTCTTTGAACAATTCTTTCAAAGCAGATCTAAATTCTGGGTTGACAGTTCATTTATTTTAACACTTTAAAGATGTTTGTTCCACCAAATTCTGATCTACATGATTTCTATTAGAAATTTGTCACTTGTTCAAATTGTTTCCTTATAAATAATGCATTTTTTTCTGGTTGTTTAAGATTTTTTTCCTTTGTCTTTAGTTTTTTCAAGTTTGGTCTGTGTGTATGGGTGTGGATTTCTTTGGGTTAATTCTGTGTGAGCTGCTTGAATCTGTAGGATTATGTCTTTCACCAAATTTGGGAAGTTTTCAGACATTATTTCTTCAAATATCTTGCCTTCAACACACATTCTTTCTTCTCTCTTCCTAGGACTCTAGTTACATGAATTTTAGACCTTTGGTGTTTTCCCACAGGTCCCTAGGCTTCAGTAATTTTGTTCAGTCATTTTTCTCTCAGTCCAGATTGGATAGTTTATAATGATCTGTCTTCCAGTCCACTTTTTCCTCTGTCACCTCCATTCTATTACTGGGCCCATCCCGTGGGTTTTTTATTTTGATTATTTTTCAGTTCTAAAACTTCGATTTGTATTCATTTTTATGTTGAGGCTTTCTATCTTTTCATTTATTTCCAAAGTGTTTGGCTTTCTTGGAGCATTTTTACAATAACTGTTTTAAAGTCTTCATCAAATAATTCCAATGTCTGTCTTCTCAATATTAGTATATGTTGATTGTCTTTTCCCATGCAAGTTGAGATTTTCCTGGTTCCTCATATGCTGAATAATTTTTTTATTGTATCCTAAGCATTTTTAATATTATGAGTCTCTGGGTCTTATTTAAATCCTATGAAGAATGTTAATATTTTGTTCTAGCAGACAATCAACCCATCTGGGCTCAGGCCGCAAGTTCTGACCACCCTTCTGTGGGATTTGCTTTCAACCTCAGTCTTGTATTCAGTGCCTGTGCATTGCTATTTGTACTTATCCTGGGTGTGTGCCACACAGTGGCCAGTCTGGGACCTGGCTGTTGGACTATCTTTTACTTAAGTTCCCAGTCTTTGGTGTGTGGTTTAGTGTCAGAGCCTCACACTGACTGTATGGGGTCTCTTTCCTCTTCACAGTTTCCTCAATACCTTCTACCACCCTGCGCCTCTCCTTTTTGACCTCCAGCCAAAAAGTTGGAGCTTTAGTTACATTGTTCTGCCATGCACTTTTTGCAACTGTGCCTTCATTGGAGGCCAAGCTGTGGTAGAAAAGAGAGCGGAAAAAAATCAACAGGATTTTATCCCACCCTCTTGGGACTGCAGCTCCTAAGAATTATTTATCAATATGCCCCTTTTTTTTCCTTTGGAGATTCCCAAATCTGCATTGTCCTGCAGTTGTTCTTTTAAGGTTTATGCATAAGTAGTGAATTTTCTCAAACTGGATTGTGCTGAATTATTTCATTTAGCAGGATATCTCATTTCTTTCAGCTGCTACCTATTAAGATCTTTTTTTAAAAGAAAATTTAGGTAGTACTCCATTCTTCTTAGCATGAATAATTTGTTTTCTTTAAAAAATGTATCTTAATAGTTGGCACTGAATTGTTCTTAGAGAGAATAATGTATTTCTTGGGGAAAGTATTGTGCCTTGGTAAGACTCACAGACTGAAGAGCAGTACCTTAGGAGCATCCTCAAATCACAAAAGGAGATCATTAAACAATTCATTGTTATCCTCTTGTTACCGAAGAGGATACTTTAGGTTCAAAGATCATAGGAGAAGTAGGTAGTAACCTACCACAGACAGGAACTCGGGGCTTTTTTGGATAGTACTCTACAATGCCCCTTCAATATTTATTTATGCTTCAGATAAGAAGAGAGGGAGGGGATTGGTACTGAAAGATGCAGTGGTTGATGTGAACTATCTCCAGGATCTCTTAACAGCCTTCATTGAAGTTGTACTTATGTGAGTAGTGTTTGGTTTTAGACTCAGGAGGGCTGAGACTCAAATTCTTTTTGCATGGTGTGGGCCAAAGGAAACTAGAGCACAAGAGGCAAAGGAGGCCTGAAAATCATAAGGCATACTGGCAATTAGCAGAAATCTTTTGGAGGGATTTGGATGTCTGTGGGCTGTGGAGGGGTAGAGAGGTTCCTAGCTGACAGATGGTTCATAATAGGATAATACCTGAATCCTTAAATCAAGTTAATAAAATGTGTTTGGCTCAGTTAATCTGAAGAAAGCAATACTGGTAGTTCATGAAGTCAAAAGGAGAGTGTATTTTGCTATAAAAGCTTGTTGCTGAATAATCTCTAAGGAAGTTGATCTGTTTTTTATTCACTAGTATAAAGTACTCCCCCTTGTTCTTCTTGCCAAGAATTTCAACTAAGTGATCAACTGCAAGACAAATTTCCATTCATCAGCTTTTGGGGAGTAATATTTTCAGTAGTTACTGTAATTATGCTTTATATAGCCTTTATCAGAGCTCTAGAGTTTGTATTTGTTTGGATGTCATCCTTAATTCACAAACTTTTAATTTCTAGCCTATAGGTAAATTATGCTGTCTATTTTCTTACAGTTCAGATAATGAGGCTTTTGTACTCATTAAACTGCTGCTGTCACATAAACCTTATCCCTGCTTATCAATTAAGGCCTCTAAATAATATGCTTTTTTTCTTAAAATGTGCAATCATTAATCCTTAAGCTTTATATGAATACTTATCATCTAGTGAAACTAAAATCTTTCGGTGGCATTAATACTGCAGCACAGTATTTATGGGCTCAGTTTATTCAAATAGGTCATGTTCAATTTGTGTATTTTGAAAGCTATTCTTATTTCATTTGAATGTTTTTAATGTAAATAATGTGTGAGGTGTGGAATGTGGAGTAATGCTAAACGTGACACCTATCTCCATTGATTTATAGTCTAATATTCCAAGTGAGATAAGATGTCTTTGTAAGGAAGAAGGTTTCTGCTTAGAACAGATATTGGGAGTAAATTATGAACTGCTTTCACAGTCATTGGCAAGAAACCTCGCATTCACATAGGATTCCTAACTCTCCTGATGTGGTTTAACCCTTTCCAGGTAACTTGGAATTGTTATCCTCTTATTATCTAAGAAGATACTTCAGGCTCAAAGATCACAGGACAAGTAGGTAGTAACCTACCAGAGGCAGGAACTCAGGGCTTTTTGGATAGTACTCTATAATGCCCCTTCGATATTTATTTAGCTATTAATATTATATTTACTTGACCAAAGAAAGGTTTCTGGACTCTACTATTGTTTGTTTAACTCAAGTTTGAGTCTTTAGGTCAAGTGACTCCATTAAAACACATGGAAACCAATTAAAGATTGAAAATGAACAAATTTGCTCTGCCCCAAGTGGCGTTTATATTTTCATGGGCTTTTTTGTTTTAGCATTTCTGAAGACTTACTTTAAGGTGAAATCCTTTCTTTTCTTTTCAAATCACTTGTTAAGTATATTTTAACCAATTATCAGTTATTCAGATTATTTAATAAGATTATACAAAATAACTGACAGAATAGGAATTACTTATACTTGACTTTAAAGTAAATATAC
Source organism: Lepilemur ruficaudatus (assembly GCA_963574885.1). Lineage (NCBI taxonomy): Eukaryota > Metazoa > Chordata > Mammalia > Primates > Lepilemuridae > Lepilemur > Lepilemur ruficaudatus. The sequence goes on along the minus strand of CAUYRT010015981.1, from coordinate 8,355 downwards.
ATCCTTTGCATGCTTTTTTACCCAAGTTTTCTACTAGTAGTAGGAAATGAAGTTAGCTCTGGATCCCACCAATTCATTCTTAAAGCAAATATTTGCATGTATTATACTTATACTATATTTCAGGTAGGTACCCTGCAAGGACCTTTATCCTATCTCTCATTTTACCTTCACAAGAGCCTCATAGATTAGGGACCAGCTGTGGTAGATTTGTTTCTCATTACTCCACCAGATAATTAGTATTATTTCCGTTCTGTAAATGAGGAACTGAGGCTCAAAGAAATTATTTGCCCAAGATCACATGGTAATAAATGGTAGGGGTATCTGTCACACTTACAAGTCCAAGCTGCTTCCAGAACACCAGCTTCTACCAACAGTGAGTCTATCATGAAGTACTAATCACTAGGATAAGTAAGAAAAAAATTCAACTTGACTTTCAGAGGCCTTTGATTCTAAATAATATAATAATACCTTTTAGAGCTGGTCATAGCGTATATCACCCATTCTCATCTTTGGAATATTTTCCACATTCTTTTAAAGAAATGTACCATCATGGAGGCATCCACTAAAACAATTATTCTTTTTTTTCCACTGAGAGTTCTGAGACCAAAACCTACTCTGTAATCCCACATATTGAATTATCACCTAATTATACAGAGTGTGCTGTCAATCAGACTGCCTGGGTTCAAATCACTGCTCAGTGACTGCTGACTGCTAAATGACCTGAGCAAGCAGCTTAGCTGTTAAGCCTCAATTTCTTCACCTGTAAAGTGGCAATAACAATACTTACCTTAGAGTTATTATTACAATTGAATGAGATAATTCACACAAAGCACTCAACACAGCGCCTGACTCTTAGAAAAACCTCAGGAAGTATGAGGTGTGAGAGTGGGAAGGGGGGGGTGCATGGTACTAGGGTAGTATTGGGAAGGCTTGACATATTACTTAAGCAGCACAAACTAAACATTCTAAATTAAATTGGCAAAACGTTAGTTATACAGTCCCCTTGATCTAACCTCAAAGAAAAATGATATATGAAGAAAAGGCAAATGTTAATTTACTTCACTTATGTTATCTGTGACCTAGAAGGAATGTAGACATATTCATTAAATTTGCTAGTGGTGCTCGATAGTTCTATTTTATAAGCTGTTGAGCAAAGGAGAAAAGTATAACCTTGTTTAAAAAAAAAAAAAAATGTTCTTTAGCTGAAACCAGATTACAAAATGCTGAGGCTGGCAGAGTTTAGCTAATATAAATTTAGCATTCATAGAGAAAGAGGAGGAGAGTGGACAAGATTACCTTTTCTATGTTGGGAATATACAGTCATGGATTGTGGACTCTCTCCAGAATCTTTTTTTTTTTTTTTTTTTTTAGCTGACAGGAACATCTTGGAACAGAGAAAAGCTGTGCATGCATAAGTCATTTATTGCTATTGGAAAGAAAGTTTAAGGAGCAAAAGTCCTCAGGATTAGCATAGTGCAGTAAAAAAGTCATTTCAGCATGATTGTTTCAGATAGCAACAAAACCAGTGCAAAGAAAGTTTCCATTGTACACAGGCAACCAAGAAATTTATCAGTAAGCATTCTGATACTTTAACCATATCGGAGAGAAAATTAAATGATTCTTAAAGCAGGATAGAAAAACCCAAGTAATACAATTCCAGGTGAAGTTTAGTGAAAGAAGATGCATAATTCCTACATAGTTGTTTGTATTGCTTTAAAGGTAGTTTTAAACAATGTCATTTTCTTTTATAAAGTTTTTAAATGAAATTAATACTAATTGTCATACTAATTTTTTCAAATAACCTAAGTTGTATTTATAATATATGTTCCATATATATAAAAAATTAAAAAAGAAAGGAAAGAAAAAAATCACTAGTGATTTCATATCCCACAGGTAATCATCATTAATGTTTTCGTCTATCCTCCCAAACATTTATATATGGATGCTTTTCCCAAGGATAGAATCATGCCATCCCTCTTTTTTTTTTCTTTTGCTTTCTCTCCTTTCAGCATACTAGCAACATCTTTCATATCATTAAATATTATTTTCAACATCCCTTTTGATATTTATATAGTATTCTATCATGATGATACAGCATAATTTAACATAGGTCCTTTTTTGGAAAAATTCACCCCATTTTTAATTATAAGCCTTTCATGAATGAATAAAGCAGTAGTTAAATATTTTATGACTTCATTGTTATGTCCTTAAGCTAAAGGAAGTGAAACTGCTGAGTCAGATAGGCTTTTTAAAAAAAAAAAAATTAATTGAGGTATAATTTACATATAAAAAAGCACACAGTTGTTATCTGTTCACGATGATGAATTTTGGCAGTTGTATAACCCCATGTAAACACCACCAAAACAAGATGTAGAACATTTACATCACCCCAGCAAGTTCCCTCATGCCCCCTTCCAACTAGTCTCAACTTTCTGATTTCTATCAGCTCAGATATGCCTTTGGTAACATTTTCACTAGATTGCATTCCAGAAAGTTGAATCATTTATGCCTGTACCATCAATGTAGGAAGTTGCTGGTTTCTCCTAACCCTAGATACTATGTGATGTGAGTATGTGTGCATTATAATAATATCATAGATAACTGATGTGTATATATACACATATACATATATGTAAAAATTATTACCAATGTCTACTTTGTACTCATTTGTAGTTCTTTGTTTACTGGTAAAGTTAAACTTTTTTGATATGTTAACTGACCATTTATATTTCATTGTTGTGATGGTGAATTATCTGTTTATATATTTCTTATTGATTTACAAAAGCTTTTAAAATTAAGGATATTATTTTTTGTTTAAATATTTTTAACAGTTTATTGTTGCCTTATAATTTGTTTATGGGAGGTTTTGTTTTGTTTTTAAAAAGGAGTTTTAAATATTCGCATTGCTAACAATGCCAGTCTTTTCCTTCTGCCTGGTATCATTCTTAGCCTCTTCATAATCATAAGAGTATATAAATGCCTAGTTACTTCTTTTTCTAGTATTTTTATGGTTTTGATTTTATTTTTAATTTACATCAAAAATACACCTGGAATTGATTTGCTGTGTTATATTAGGTCAATATTATAAATTTATTACTTTTTCTCTGATTTGCTAACCACCACAAATGAATAATCCCGTGTCTCCCCCACAGATATTAAATGTGTCCTTTGTCATACAGCAAGTTCTTATGTATATTTTTGGGTCAGTTTCATTATTTTATATTGAATTTTTTGTCTGTTCTTGTGCCAATACCTCACTACTTAAATATCATAGCAATATAATACTTTTTAGTATCTGATAAGGCAAGTTGGACCTTTATTGTTCTACGCTTAAATATTTTTACTTTAAAAGCTTAAGTGGGTAGATAATGTGCTACATTCTTATTTTCTTTTAGTTATCCACACCTGGAAAAAGCTTAGACAATAGACTATGGAATCAATAAAAGGGTCCCATTATTTAACAGGTGGCCACTACCTGAATTGCAGTCCCAGTGCCAAGAAGGAAATAATTAGTCTTTAGACAGACCCTTCAGAGTAATGGAAAAGATCACATGTGGAAAATAAGTAGCATGAGAAATAAAAAAGAATGAAATCTAGCATGTTTGATTGCCATTTTTTAGTATAGGTATATAAATGTTTTTATGGGAAGTTTAATCAGAATTTTTTCCATCTCCCTGGTACACTGAACACAAAGAATTCACAAAGTCACATAGTAGATATCATCTCATTTTCTTCTATTTTACATGATGTGAATCCCTAGGACATCTAGGATGGCCACATATAAATGCAAGCCACAAAATCCTCTTTCAAAGACTTTCATTAAGAATCATTCAACTACCTGCCATTTTGAATTATTAATATTCCTTCTAATATTAATGCAGACAATCAAGTTAAATGTAATAATAATGTTCTGTTCTTTGTGTGCAGATAATTCAATTGATCACAATAAGTTAAATGCTGGGCTTGAGCTATTTTCAGTAGAAATAAAGTAAGAAACTAACTTTTACTGAACATTTACAAAGTACCAATCTCTTTTAAACCTCGATAGTGTCATTATGCTCAAATTATATGGGAAAATCTAAGACACAGAAAAGTTAAGTAACCTGGTCAAGGTCTCACAGCTAGAAGTGATAGAGTTCAGAAATAGCCAATCATGCTTGGCTCAATAGTTTGATTCTGTTTGTTTTTGAACACATTCTGTCTTGTGATTTTGTTTTGCTTATATGTAATGTCACATTTTCTGCTAGAAAGAAAATCATTCCCAGTTTATATGGTGAAACTTAATACATCAGTATTTCATGGCTTTGTATAGAATATCTTACTTTCATAACGTCTCCCACCCAAGCAACAATTTCTCTGAGCTAGCCTGCGTATTTTTCATATTTTCTGATAAAGCACTGTTGTTGTTCCTGTTGTTGTTTTAAACTGCAGTAAAAAGGCCAAACAAGTGACTCCAGGACTTTATTAACTCTTGGTCAAAAATTGTCTAGTCCCCTTTAAATCATGGAAAATGTTAAATTCGTATTCCCAATATTATATTCCCTGTATTATTTGAAAAATTAAAATTCAGAAAGTTATTTAAAAGTTTGTTTAACTTGAACAAGAAGTTCCTGTCACATTTACCTCTAATTTTTCATAGGAATATAAATAGTAGGGTCGTTATGAGTATGGGCTCTGGAGTCAGACCTGAATTTGAATCCCAGCTTAGAAACTTACTAACTGTGTTCTTGGGCAAATGACATAACCTTTCTAACTCTGCTCCTTAAAGTGTAAACTGAGGATAATAATAGTGCCTTTTTGGTAGGTCAGTTTGTGGATTAAATGAGATACTATTTTTAAAGGGTTTAGTAGGGTGTCTGGAACTATCAGTGCTCAATAAATGTGTTGTTGTTTTCATCTTTCGTGTTGTCATTGTTATTTTTAAGAATTAATTTCTCTATATGTGACCACTGTCAGATCAAGATAAGATGATGACTGGAATTTATACAACTTCTATAACATTTGACTATTTTTATGACCTTTTCTTAACTCATAATATCTCACAGTGATTGGCTATAGTTCCTAATTTTTAACATTCTGAATTCTAAATTCTAATTCTAAATTCTCTAAATTGGAGTTTTTTGGTAGATAGTAATGCCCCATTAATGAAATATTGGCAGTTTCCTTAAGGCGAGTACTAAAAAAAAGCAGAGGAAGGGGCACATGTGAAGGAACTTTCATTGTAAATACGATTTAAATATAAAGCAGAAGAATATCATCACTCTGGAGAGCATAGAATTATAAGCTCAGTGTAATGTAAATGTTTTTATTCCATCCCTCTCTCTCGGCCAAGTTCTAAGGTAGTGATAAAATGAAGCAAGAAAGAATATGATTATAGACCAGGTTCCCTGGTTAGTGTTCATTTTATGCAGGACTATAAATAATGCTGCAAAAGACCAGTGTGGTTCTTTATAAATAGGCCCTTGTCGGAGTTGCTGACCCTGAAATGGTGATTATTTTAATTCTAAGCTCTCTGTTCAATCCCTGAAGTCACTTCTTTTTCAGCCTTTTTCTTCTGGATGAAGAAAACCCTTCTCAATTAACTCTGTGCTTTCTACAGTTTTTCCTGAAATGAGTTTCTATCACATTAGGGAAGTTTGATTTGTTTGTGGATCTGTTTTGAGAGAGACGGGCAGATAGTCACGTACCCCAGCTGCTTACCCGGTCTTTTTGATAGGGAATTCCGTCTTCCCTGTGTGGTTCTGTTAGTCTACTGACCATAGACTGGCTGAGCAGTTGGTTAACCCCAGGGCAGGTGTAAGAATGCATATTGCAGATTTATTCTGAAAAGCCTCTTAAATCTTTCCACCTGTGTCCTGCTGAGTGTTAAGCATGTTAGATAGGCAAGAAAGCCTAGAAACTATGTATTTCCTTCTTGCTTAAAATATTTTGAAAATTACATCTTTCACGTTTACTCCAACAAAATACTAAATATTTACTAAAGACACTCTATAATATGAGGATTTCTTTTTTAACTACAGGAAACAAAAGACATTTTTCAGAGTTGGCTTTCAAAACCCTAAACTGAGAGGGCAATGTAACATTCCTTTAAAGTTCAGAACAAAGGAGATTTTTCTGTTAGTGGTTAACAGTAAAAGAAAAGCCACTGGTTTTTGTTGCTTTCTTTTCGAAAAGTCATTGTCCATTTCTCTCTTTGCTTGGTTTTCCTGCCCTTATTGTTATTTGTTCAAGTGTTTTAAAATTTTTTGTCCTGATTTTTTCTTACTGTTAATTTGTAAATCTCTCTTCTGAGTTTTTTTTTTTTTAATCATTTCTGCTTGCGTTCTTCTCTGCTTCCTTTAAGGACTGTTTCTGTTTCCCTTTCTGAATCTTTTTTCATCTTTGCTTTTCTCCCTTTATTTCTTTTTCTTAAATTTCAAAATATTAAGGGGGTACAAATGTTTTCGTTACATGGATAGCCTTTATAATGCTTTAGTCAGGGCTATAAGTGTGCCCATCACCCGAATAGGGTTCATTGTACCTGCAGGTTTTTACCCCTTCCCTCCTCCCCCTCCCCCTTCTTGATTTCTAACCATTCTTACCCATATACGCCCATAAGTTAAGTCCAAATTATTAAGAGTACACAATTCCGAATTATTAAGAATACACATAGTGTTTGTTGTTCTATTCTTGAGCTACTTCACTTAGGATAATGGTCTCCAGTTCCATCCAAATTGCTGCAAAAGACATTAATTCATTTCTTTTTATGGCTGAGTAGCATTCCATCGTGTGTGTGTGTGTGTGTGTGTGTGTGTGTAAACACCACATTTTGTTAATCCACTCATGAATTGGTGGGCACTTGAGTTGATTCCACATCCTTGCGATTCTGAATTGTGCTGCAATAACATTTGAGTGCAGGTCTCTGATAAAATGACTTCTTTTTCTTTGGGTAGATACCCAGTAAGTGGGATTGCTGGGTCAAATGTTAGGCCTACCGTTAGTTCTTTGAGAAATCTCCATACTGTTTTCCACAGAGGTTGTACTAAATTGCAGTCTCACCAACAGTGTATAAGCATTCCTTTCTGCATCCACTCCGGCATCTATTGTTTTTGGACTTTTTAATAAAAGCCATTTTAACAGGGATAAGGTAATATCTCATTGTGGTTTTAATTTGCACTTCCCCGATGATTAGTGATTTTGAGCATCTTTTCATATGTTTATTGGCCATTTGTCTATCTTCTTTTGAAAGCTTCTGTTCATGTCTTTTGCCTACTTTTTAATGGAGTCGTTTGGTTTTTTTTCTGGCTGATTTATTAGAGTTCTTTATAGATTCTGGATATTAGCCCTTTATTGGATGCATAGTTTGCAAATATTTTCTCCCATTCTGTAGGCTATTTGCTTTGTTGATTATTTCCCCAGCTGTGCAGAACCATTTTAATTTAATCAAGTCTTATTTATTTATTTATTTCATTGTTATTGTTGTTGTAATTGCCTTTGGGGTCTTAGCATAGGCCAATATCTAGAAGAGTTTTTCCTGTGTTTTCTTCTAGAATTTTTACAGCTTCATGCCTTACATTTAAGTCTTTTATCCATCTTGAATTAATTTTTGTAAGTAGTGAGAGATAGGGATCCTGTTTCATTCTTCTGCGTGTGGCTATCCAATTTTCCCAGCACCATTTTATTGAATAGGGCTTCTGTTCTTTCTCTCTTTTGGCTTCTTCTGTTTCTCATAGTCTTCTCTGTCCTGTGCCACCCTGCTCTATGGGATATGAAGAGTGTCAGTAACCTCATTTTCCAGGACTTTTTTTTTTTTTACCTACTTTGATCTCTGGGCTCATTCATATTTTATCTGTCTCTGGTTTTTCATATAAGTTACTGTGATCTCTACTATCTACTTCATGTTGAAAAAAGACTCACATTTTTTTTCAAATGTGCTTGTATTTAAACCCTTTAATTTCTTTTTCCCTCTCTCCCTTTATTTTTTATTGATAAATAACAATTATACATATTTATGGAGTACATGTGATATCTTGATACATGCATGCAATGTGTAATGATCAAATCAGGTTATTTAGGATATTCATCAACTCAAATACTGATCATTTCTTTGTGTTGGGAACTTTTTTTTTTTTTTTGAGAAAGAGTCTCATTCTCTTGCCCAGGCTAGAGTGCTGTGGCATCAGCCTAGCTCACAGCAACCTCAAACTCCTGGGCTCAAGCAATCCTGCCTCTGCCTCCCAAGTAGCTGGGACTACAGGCATGCGCCACCATGCCCGGCTAATTTTTTACATATATTTTTAGTTGTCCAATTAATTTCTTTCTATTTATAGTAGAGGCAGGGTCTCGCTCTTGCTCAGGCTGGTCTTGAACTCCTGA
>CAUYRT010015980.1:0-46705 GCA_963574885.1 Lepilemur ruficaudatus | reverse complement strand
TAAGAAACTTTACCTTCTTTTGAAGACTAAGAATAAGAGCTTGAGCCCTTTCTCATAGGTGGTTAGTAATCCCAGCCAGGGTATTCACCTGTTCTCTGGTTACATGGCTCTTTATTTTATTATTGTTAATAATACTACTTTGCAAATACTTAATAGTTTATATTCTTCCAACTGTTCAATAATCAGGAAGATCTATTGTCCTTGCTTTAAAAGTGAAGATGTTAATACACAGCAGGCCTGAATGACTTACCTGAGATCAAACGGCCAGCAAGTGGCCACAACTTAGCCGAGATGCCGTAACACCTAACTGTGCGATCATTTGTTAGTTTCCTAAGATGCAATGTTTTATTTTGCTGTGGTTTTCCTTCACTGATTTGTTCATTAATTCATCAAACGTTATTTTTCTTAGTAATAATAATAAATTCATATTGTTAAAAAATAAAAAAACAAGAATATATAGCACATGTAATTCCTTTGCAGGCATCTCCTCTCCTGGCTATTGTTGGATTCAAAGTGATGTACTTAAGGAAGTTAAGAGAATGGGCTCCGGAGCCAGATTGCCTGGCTATGTGTGTGACCTTGGGAAAATTATTTACCTCTCTCAGACTCAGTTTCCTCATTTGTAAAATGGGGAGAATAGTACCTTCCTTCACAGGGTCGTTGTGAAAAATATGTTCATACATGTGAAGTACATAGATTAACCTTGCGTTTTGGAATGGCTCAATGTTAACCGTTACATACTTGTCTTTTTAACAACCAAACAACCAACCAACCAACCAATAAGAGCCAAATTCTAAGGAAGGCCAGTGAGTCTTAATGATTTAAAGCCTTGGTTCCCATATTTAGCTAAGCGTACCAGTATCATCTGTGACGCTAGTAATATAGAGTCCAGAGTCCTGATCCTGGAAATTCCAATTCAGAATGGAGATCAGAGGCTCTGCTCTGTGCTTTAACAAGTTCTACAAGTGGTGCAGATCCACAAACAGGTGTGGAGCCATTGATTTAAGCTCACCCAGATGCCAATATGAATTGAATGTCAATCAGCACCCACAGAGCCTCGGCAGCCTGCCTGCTTCTCCCCTGTGTCACCATCCACTATCTCTAGATCCTGCGTCCTGCCTGCTGGCTTCCTAAGGTGCAATCAGGGCATTTGATTGGCTGAGCATTGTTAGTACTGTGCTTGGAGATTCAAGTTAGGTGTCATCAATAATCCAATCACTCATTTTCCAAATCTGTCCTATGTGCCAGGTCCTGTGCTTAGCACTCTTTCTTGCTCCCGGCAGAGGCCCATTTCTCTTCCCAGCCCTACAGTGTAGCACTCAACAAACATTTCCAGTGCCTTACTGTGTCCTTGGTGCCTCATGCTTATTGTTGGGGATAGAAATATAAATAGTGTGTGGACTAGACACAGTACAGAATCTGGCCTGGTGTGGCCCTTTCAGCCACCTTGCTTACCTCTGATGGCTCATGCTGGACACCTTCTAAAAGGACTTCCATGTTTTTGAACTTGCTTCCGAGCCTCCTACCTTGCCCTGTTCTTCAGATTCTTCTGATCTCTGGGCTCTCCTGCTCGCTACATTGCCATTCCTTCTTCCACATTTCTTCTCTCACCGTCTCTAGGATTTGATACATGCATCTTCCCAGCCCTGACCGTGACCCTTCTCAACCCACTTTGGATATTAATCCTACTTTTCAGGACTTCTAGGACGGCCCACCCTGGGATTGCTCCTATTTCCATCTGATTAGTCTGGTCTTTTAGGCAAGACTCAGGCCTAAACTCCAGAGGCTCTGTTCTTCTCTTCCCTTTGGAAGGTCGTTACCACGTTCCTACCCATTTGGAAGAAAGCTGGAGAATTTGCAGCACTCTACTCCTTTGGACTCTTGGACTCTCTGCTAAAGCTTTCCTTTATCCATGTGTGTGTATGAACATACGATTTTTTTCTTATTTATTTCAACTACCACTTCTCCTAGGCAGATACCTCACATACCCATTTTTGTGTTTTAGTTGTTAGCAGAAAATTTAGTTATTTGAATTCTAAAGTTTTTATCCTAGTATTACTCCCACTTCACAAATCAAAGCACACCAAATGAGTGACAGCGATGGACTTGCTTTAGCATCTTGAGTGGAAACTAAGATCCCAGCCCTCTGACCTCTTGTCCTGGGCAGAGTTTCTGCTGATCAGCTGGAGTGGTCGTGACATTGGAGGAGATCCTGACCCATTTTAATGATGAAGTGGATTTTAACTTGTAAGTAACTTGCTGAGGTTACCAAAGGAGATCCTACCTCCTAAAAGATCATGACCCAACCCCTGTGAGCTCTGCCTTCTAGTGGTGAAAGTCAAAACTCTCTAGGAACAGTAGAGGCATCATTTGCTTAGTGGTTAGGAGCACAGCCTACCTGGGGTGGAATCCTGGCCCTGCTAGAGCAAATTACTTAACCTTAACTTAGTTTCCTCATCTGGAAGATGGAGCTACTGCTAGTACTCACTTCACTGGATGATGATGAGGATAAAATGATTATACCTGTAAACACTGAGGACCCAGCGGTAATAAATATTTGATCAATGAATAATTATCATAGGTACAATTGGTGACCACTGACTATGTGGTTTACTCACATTATTTTCAGTCTTGACAACACCCCTGAAATGTTGGTACTGTGATACACACTTCCAGAGAGGGGAGGTGACCCCCCACCCACATCACCCAGCCAAAAGTGGTAAGAACTGAAGCTTGTGCTAAGGACTGATTCCCAAGCTGCCTCTTCTTCCAAAAACAATTTAAACTGAGCTCTTCATTCTCTCTCTCTCTCTCTCTCTCTCTCTCTCTCTCTCTCTCTCTCTCTCTCTGTCTCTCTCTCAGCTTGGCTAAAAATATCCTAAACAGCATCCTCATTAGCTGATATGCATAAATTACTTTTTGCTTTTTGAACATAATTGGTTCATTCAAAGGAGAGGCTTCCACCTACATGAAGGAAGGAGCTGAGCTGCTCAGGGAAGACTCTTCTGAATTCAGCAAAGGCAGCTGCCTGCGGAAGCTTCCCCTGCCCCTGGGCCTGCGCTGCTGGCTCGACAGCAGCATGACACAGTGAAGAACAAACTCCCCATGTTCACACTTACCTGCCACGTTTGAGCTGGGAGACTTCGGGCAAGTCCCTTCCAGTTCCCCAAGCATCGGTCCCCTCAGCTGTTAAGTCGAGACAGGGTTGTGGTGAAGATTAAACGAGATAACTCGTGGGGCCTGCCCGACGGGTGATGTGTGGAACCTCAAAAGCTGGGAGCTTCCGTGATATCAGCCATGTGTGTGGAGTAAACACTTGCAGGAAAGTTTCTTTCTTTCTCCAACTCTCAGTTTTCTTGTTGTGAAAAAGATATAATATAAAAAAAGAACTCCGTAATGAACAGTGGCTGCACTCACAGCAAGCCTCCCCAACCAGATCATCTCTCTAATAGCAGTTGGAGTAATTGATTTCTGCTTCTAGGGCAAAATGCACGCAGACACCAGCGAGCGTTCATTGTGGGGCAGAGCACATGTGCTCCGGGGCAGCTAAAGCCAAACTGTCTGCCCTGACTTCTCCTGCTGGCCATGTGGCCGATGACAGCTTAATGGACTCTTTACCCTTGAATGCTAAGGGGAAAATAACTCATGGCATTATAACATATGAATGTGAGGGTTTTTTTTTTTTTTTTTTCTTGAGCAATGTAGAGAGAGAAAGAGCCAGAAACATATGTAGACTTAAACCTCCCTCTTCCTGGCCCTGTCTGTATGGGAGACGGATTTAGCCATTGCAATTACCCAAATCATTCATGTTGGAAAGGTATAGCCGTATCCGTGTGTGTGCGTGTGTGCACGCACGTATGTGTGTTTTCCTGAAGGATCTGAGGCTAACAAAACAGACCATGTAGTCAGTTTATTGTGAGAGGCCTGTGAATGTCCCTAAATTATGATTTTCCAGGGACAAGCCAGTTTGTCTCGGAATGGATGGGTGCACACTCATGCACACACACAGACACACACACGACACACACACAAGCACTTTGTTGTCACGAGGAAGCTGGTCAAAGATCTACCTGTACAGCTTTTAGAAAGCTGCACCACTCTGACCAGACAGGCAGGGGAAATACCCTCTGTGAGAAGTTAAAACTTTCCTCAGCCGAAGAGCCTGAGGGAGGAAACAGCAGGAGGCTGACAGGGGCCGGGGGAGGTGGGGACGAGGGCAGAGGGGGCGGTGGGGCTTAGTGTGAGACCATAGACTTGAGGCGTCAAGCTGACCTGGGTTCAGAGCCACCGTCCTGACTTTGGGCAAGACTCTTCCTCATCTCGGAGCCTCAGTTTCTCCAAGTATAACACCCACCCTCCATGGTGCAACAAGGACCGATGACAAAGCAGGCAAAGGTAAGCAGGACATAGGCACGGTGCAAGGCTGAGGGTGGGGCTGGGTGCAAGGTGGCTCTTCTCCCTTGGGAGGAAATCCGGGCCAGTCAGGAGGTGTGCAGAGTCCCAAGCCCCTCGCCGTGCGGGGAATGTCCGCCGCAGCCACCCAGAGCCTCGCCGGCTAGGAAGTGTGTGGAAGCGCGGGGCTCTCCATCTGGTTAATGTTCGTTTGTGTTTCCTCCTGGAGAGCATCACTTTTTTCACCTCACCTGGTTTGTTTACCCAAACAAGCTGCTCATTAACAACACAAATTGCATTTTCTGCAATTCTGTTGACAGCACAAATGTCTACAGTCAGCTTGGGAGTTTGGTGGGAACTGTCGCTGGATCCCGCCCGGCCCAGCCAGCACAGCTTCCGAGGAAAGAAATCAAGGCCACGCTGGGTCTGAGGGAAGAGGGCAGGGGCCTGGCTGGGGCCTGCTGGCAAGTCCTGCCCAAAGTCTCCAGCCCCTGAATGGAGATAGGGCCCTGGGCCCTCCCGGGAGAAATGAGGCACTTCCCAGAAAACAACGATCAACAGAAAGAGATTTTCAAGTTGGGGGTGGTGGGTGGGGAGGTGTGTGGATCCAGACACGACAGAGTGGATGAAACCCCAGACAGAGGTATAACAGGGGCCCACCGTCCAGCAGAGAGACCCTGAGAGGCTTTCCTCATGGGTGCAGCAAAGCCCACCTTCAGCTGCCTTATTGCTGCCCCAGCAAGAGGGAGTGGATAAGAAAAATAATCATCCCTCTTCTCGATTTGGCCCCAAAAGGCTGAGCTCGATCTAGTTTGCCAAAGCTGTGCTCTCTCATCTCAGCTGCTCAGGAAGAAAAACAAGGTTTTTAATGTGTGTGTTCATTTATTTTAAGTCATTGCCTTCTTTTCTGCCCATTTGCTCATTCAATATGCTTCTATCGAAGGCTTTTGAATTGCAGAGCGACTGGAGCTGACGGAAATGAAAAACACACAGCCCCCACCCTCATGGAGTTTGCAGTCTAGTGGAGGGATGATATTAAATAACGTGATAAGCAATCACAGTAATTGCAAATCCTGGTGAGTCAGAGGAGGGAGAAGTCCAGGATACCAAGGAAACTCCTAACAGAGGGACACGATTTCTTGCAGGGGCCGGCCGTGGTGTGGGGAAGAGGAAATGTCTTTCCTTCCCACCTCTGGGGACCTGGCTGAGGCACCTGTAACCAAAGACAGATTCACAAGAGCAAAGCATGCAAATTCATTTAATGTAAGTTTTATGTGTCGTGGGAGGCTTCATAATGAAATGGAGACCCCAAGAAACAAGGAAACCTGTGTGTTCTCACGCTTAGGTTTGATGAAGAGTGGACAGTTGTGGAGTAGTGTGACTGGAGGAAAAAAGGCCATGATCTCATGATAATAATCTGGGGGAAAGCTAGCGAGGCCTGTTTGTTCAGATTCTTCTTTGTATCTCTGAGTCTTAAGAAATAGATGTTCCTTTCCTCCTAGTATAGGGAGGGTAGCTCTTCAGTGAGGGTTTTATGACCTGCTTCAGGGGAGAAGGGTTGGGGGAAAGAGAGAATGACCTTCCTGCTTCTGCCCAGGTGCTGCATGTTGGAGTAGTGTGTTCTGAAGTCCATCAGTATCTTCTAGAAAATGGGAGGTTTAAGCTGATACTCAAATTTAGAGAAGTTATCTAGGAAGAGTGGCAAAGGGCAATGGGTCTATGTGTTTGGTTTCAGATCGTATCAAGACACCAGAGAGTCTTTGTGTTCCTCTTCTGTCCAAGGCACAGCTTCTATGGAACCTGGGAATACATAGTACCTGTCTTGTTGTTTGCTATAAGCTCCAGGAGGCAGGGAGCCAGCCAGCAGCACGGTGCCTGGCTTATAGAAAATGCTCAGTGTACACATGTGTGTTCATTGAAAAAGAAAAGAGTAGGGCGTGGGGTGGGGATTTCCTGCAGGGAATAGGATATGCAAAGGCAAAATACGTGCCCACCATTCTCCTCCTCTGCCTGAAGGTTAACAATAAGTCAAAAAATGATACGATTTGACATGTGTCCAAAATGGTGCTCTCTCTCTCTTTTTTTCAGAGTTCAAACTCACAGCTAGGAAAGAACCAAATTCAGGGTTCTTCTGCTCTTAAATCACAATGTACTCATGCCTCATGCCCCCTCCCCACCTGGCAGGCCAGGTTTTTTATTTTTTGTTTTTTAGAGACAGGGTCTTACTGTCACCTAGGCTGGAGTAGGGTGGTGTGATCATAGTTCACTGCAGCCTCAGACTCCTGAGCTCAAGCAATCCTTCCACCTCAGCCTCCCAAGTAGCTGGGACTATGGTACTACAGGTGTGTGCCACCATGTCCAGCTAATTTTTTTCTTTTTTTGTAAGGACAAGTTCTGGCTATGTTGCCAGGCTGGTCTTGACATCCTGGCCTCAAGTGATCCTCCTACCTCAGCCTCCCAAAGGGCTGGGATTACCTGGTAAGGCCAGGTTCCTAACATAGCTCTTATCTCAAGAGTGGGTAATGCCAGTCATGAGACCAAGCTCCCGTGTGCCCAGAACTCAGAGGCAGGACCGAAAACACTGGGGCCCAAGAGCCAGAGCACCTTTCTCACCCTTGCTGGGGTGTCAAACATTCCTTGTCATAACCTTTACTTTCCCCACTCCTCTAACACATGACTGATTCATTCTGGATGACCTCTGGATCCAACCCAAAGGTAAGAGGGATGAGATAATATAATAGCAGGCATGTATTGAGAGCTTAACCTTTGCCAGGCAGTGTTCTAAATATGTTACTTGTATTAACTCACTTAAACTTCATGCCTACTCCATGGGGAAGACAGGCAATCATCTCCCTTTTATAGATGAGAAAACTGAGGCACCAAGATATTAAGTAACTAGTGGGTAACAGCACCAATCATACATCCCCCACCCCTTGTCCCTCCTCAATTCTTTCTGGTGGCAGATCAGCGATTGTTGACACCTGCTATGCACCAGGCACTGTCCTGTTTCATTTAATCCTCACATGGACCACTAGATGGGAAGTAGTTTTTGTCCCCATTTTACAGAGGAGAAAACCGAGGCTCAGAGAGAGAAGCGACTCATCCCAGCCTTCTGGGTTAGAGAAGATTTTGAACCCAGGTCTGCATGATTCCAAAGGCCCTACACTCACCCCAACTTCCAAGTCAGACAAGATTCTGGTAAAAAGAGCACAGAATCCATGAGAAAATTCCCAGCTCCCTCTTTCTAGTCTCCCATTTGCCTATCCTACTGTCTCCTGCAATCCTCACCCAGGTAATATATTCATATATAGTATATCCACAGTAGTATTATCACCCTCTGCGTAGCTGGGAAATGCTAACAAAATTGGGAGAAAGAGCATCCAGCCCAGACTTCAATCCCCTCACTAGAAAATGGAGATAAAAATCCCCAAATCCTAGGATTATTTAGCAGATTACATGAGACCATGTCTGTGTAACACTGGGCACATGGAGACACTTCAGAAATCCTTCCTCTCTCCCTTTTCCCGACTCGTTCTTCACAACCCATCAGATCGTCTTGGTTTGATGGGCAGCCATTCCCGCCAGCTGCCAATGCAGGATGTCCCTTGAGGGTAGAAACATTGCCCCATGTTCCAGCTTCCTCCAGACATTGTAAGGTGCCGTGTACACCTACGGCCCCCTACAAATAATCGCTAATAGCAGTAATAAGCCACCCCGCCTTCATTTGCTGCCAAGCACAACGCATTCTGACATGTCTCCCTAGAAAGGCAAGCCTGTGGCTGCACAGACATGGGAAGTCATTTTCCAAATGGGCATTCTCTTTGGAAGAACTAATTTAGCCTCATTTCTAGCAGGCTGCATTCCTGTGGCCTGTCAGTACAGAAGTGCCAACTGGCTGGGTTATAAGCTGGGGTTGGGGGGGCAGTAGTCCAAAAGAAAGAAGACCCTCAACTCCAAGAAGCACACATTGGCAGAAATGCATCATATGGGTGGGGAAACAGACCTACAGATGGGAAAACAAGCAACAATAATAATCATCCCAGCTGCATAGCTACAGACATCTTTGCCTAGCCAGAGACGATGGTAGAGATGTTTTCAGAAGAAAGTCTCCTCAAACAGGAGGCGATCAGCCACCAGTTAGAACAGTCTATAAATTAACCCAAACATTCTCAAGACTGGTAGTGAATATTTTGCAGCCCTTTCAGAAAGCAGTAGGGTGTATGTGTCAAAAAGCCTTAACAAGTTCATGCTCTGTGACATAGTCATTTCCTCCCCAGAATCTGACATTAACAATCAACCATGTGGACAAAATAAATGCACAAAGATGGTCACTGCGGCATTACTTATATATGACTCGGTGTCTTATTGAACACCTACTATGTGCCATTCAGTGCACAACACTGCCCTGAGATAAATTAGACCTCAGGACACCCAGGATTGTTCAGTCTCTCTTCTTCCTCAGGGAGGTAACATGACAGGATAGAGGACACCTGGCAATTGGAAAGGCCTGGATTTTTTTATTCATTCTTTCTTTCTTTCCTTCATTCGCTCACTTGCTCATTCATTCCACAAATATTTATTAAAATCCCCTATATGTAAACATAGAATTACCATATGACCTGGCAATTCTACTCCTAGATATATACCCAAAATAATTGAAAACAGGTGTTCAAACAAATACTTGCACACAAATGTTCTTATCAGCATCATTCATAGTACCAAAAGGTAGAAACATCACTTCCGTCAGTAGATGATGTATAAAAAAAATGTGGTGTGTGTGTATATATATATATATGTGAAATATTCTTCGCCGTAGAAAGGAATGAAGTACAGATATACACTACAACATGGCTCAAAAACATGCTAAGTGAAAGAAGCCAGACACAAAAGGTCACATATCGTATGCTTCCGTTTATAGGAAATGTCCAGAAAAGGTAAATGCACAGAGAGAGAAAGCAGACTGGTGGTTACCGGGGGCTGGGAAGGGGGAGGAGGCATGGGAACCGCTTCATGGGTGCAGGGTTTCCTTTTGCGGTGATGGAGATGTTTGGGGACTAGATTGAGGTGATGGTTGCTCAACATTGTGAAGGTACCAAATGTCACTGAGTGGGACATTTTAAAACGGTTATGTTAGGTGAATTGCACCAAAATTTTTTTTTAATTGCCATGTGCTAAGCCTTTGTTCTAAGAATGAAACAAAATCTCTACCTCCACAGAGCCTGGGGCAGGCAGTCAATAAATAAGTAAACAAACAGAACTAAAACAAGACAGCTCGTGACGAAGACAGGCCAGTTAGGAACCAGCAAAGGCCGGTGGGAAGAGGGTATTGTGGGCCAGGTGCTCGGGGCGGGCTCTCTGAAGATGCGGCATTCAACAAGGATCTAAATGAGGAAAGGGCGGGAATGATGCGGGTATCTGGGATGAGGAGAGGCTGGGGGGAGAGAATGTTCCAGGCAGAGGGAAGGGCAGGCGCGAAGGTGCTGGCGCGAGGACAAGCTTGCCAAGTTCTAGCCAGGCAGGAAAGCTGGCGTGGAAGGAATGAGGGAGGGCCCGGAAGGGGAAGGGTTTGTAGCCTGTCTGGGGTGGGACCAGAAATCCTACCTCAAAGGTCGGTTGCAAGGACGAGAAAAGGTCCCAGGCTTCACCTGGCTGTGAGAACAAATGCATTAGTACCCAAAACATGGTGGCTTTGAGTCTTCCCCTTCTCAGTGCAACAAGTCCAGACTTCCACAGTTCCAAGCAGTTCTGGAGTTCTCGTGGGGTGCTTGCACATGCCCACGTTGCAGACCTGGACATCGCTGCGGTCTCCCCAGGACAGGCTAGGACCCAGCTGCACAGAGAGGCACTTCAGGTAGGCCTCTGGGCCTGCGGTTTGAGCCACCATGTAGGGGCCAGAGGAGCTGGAAAACTGGAAGCCCCCCTTGGCACCCTTGTGAAGTGAGAACACTCCTCCCCACAGTGCTATGCTTGGTTGGTAAGGGTGGGACCCCACAGAAGGCTGTTTGAGCCTGAAAGTCACAGAATTCAGTGATGTACTTAGGTTCTTTCCATTCAAGAACATATCCCTTTGCTTCTTGGGGCACAGAAACCTCACCAGAGCAGTAAGGTCCCAGGAGGAGTTTCGTTAGTGCCAATATCGTGGGATCGAAAACCATGGATCCCTCCATGGCTCCCCCTCTTGTTAAGCCTCCCTCATTATGGCAGACAACTTGATAGCAAATTCTATCAGGGGCCTCATCCCTAAACCTGCAGCGTAGCTCTTGCAGGGTCTCCACCACCCCGAGTCCATCTGCCTGGGTGTGTCCAGACCTCCTGGTGGCCGGGCTCCAGTGTGAGCTGGATGTTCTCCATTTAGTCCCCAGGTCCACTTGCTACTCTCCACTCTGAGCCCCAGGAGTCTGAGCGCTGCTGGAAGGCTTCAGCCAGGTTCCTGACCCTCGGGCTTCTGGCTGGGCTCAGCTGGCGGGGAGCACACACAGAGGACTGGAGGCCAGGAGAGGGAGAAACAGGGCATTACTCTCTGCTCACTGTGGCCTGACAGAGGCACCTTCTCTCCCTGGCCACAGCTCCTATTGGTGGCACCTATCCTCAGCTCCGACTCTCATCCAATTCCAGTAGCCTCTCCTGCTCCTTGCCTCTGTATGGCTAAGGATAGTAAAGGCTCCTGGCTGTTGCTAACCCTGGGGTGCTCCACCACCCCTTAACCCTGCCCACCCTTGGAAACAGTCCCTTCATTAAACGCTCTTTCAGTGTCTTCTTTGGAACGTGTCCCCTCTCTCTCCCTGGACCTTGGACCCTGGACCCTGAGTGATACAGAGCCCTTTTCCCAGGAGCCCTTCAGCTTCTATTCATCAGCGAATGTGAGCAAACACCAACTCAGTCCAGACAAGCAGCCTCGTTACTTGCAGAAATGAAGAGTGAGCTCTTTTAGTACCAGGTTAGAGATGAAGAAAGGCTAAGAATAAGCACTTGGAAAGACATCTGAGGGTGAGCTCCTTTCAAAGCAAGCAGAACTTTGGAACGGTGGCAAGGTTTGTTATGACTGGGGAAAGCAGGGCTGGACCACAGCTACCAGGCATCTCACCCTGGTTCCTCGGTCCTGTGGTTCCAGAATGTTCCTTGACATTCTGTGCAAGGGGAGGGGCTAGAGTGGCAGCACCTAAAATCCTGGATCTGATTGGGGGAAAAGATGACAGGATACTAGCATGTTGGAGAGGCCCAAGTTAAATAGTTTGATTTCTCTCAGCTTTTCACGGAGAAAAAGAAGCAAAGGTGAGATGTTTATTTTCAAAGCAAGCAACATATTTCTTATGACAATATCTCCACTTAATGGCCCTGTCATGTCTAATAACTTAGGAGATAAAATACGTTTCTTTGATCTGAGCTAGTCAAGAAGAGTGACAGCTGGCAGTCTGAATGAAAATTTAGTGGCTTGTCTAATTGTGTTGACTTCTCATTATTGGAAAGTCTTGCAACCAGGAAAGCATTTTTTTTAACTTTATCAAACTGTTAACCATTTCCCAGCTCCTACCCGCCACATCTACTTGGAAGTGATAGGCTTTCAAAAGTGAAGTCAAAGTGAGCAGGACCTGGCTCTGGGCTTCCCCTTGCATCAGAGGTCTTAGGGAGCTTTGCTGACCAAGGAGTGTGTCCGCCATGTCCCTGTGTGCATCTCCTCTTCCAACTGGGGATGTTTATGCCCATTTGAACCTGATACGAGCATTCATCTGGGCTGATTTTTAATTGATGTTTGTGGTTTTTATTCAGCCAGCAGAGGTCACAGAGCATTTGTTGTATATCAGGCTCAGTACTAGAGTCTGGACAATAGAAAGGCATCAGTCTTGGTCCCTGCCAAGAAGGACTTGCTATCCAGTAGGAGGGACGAGCACGTACACAATTGCACTACTGTGTGATGACAGCATTAGAATCCTGACTTAGACACTTCCTCCCTGAGTGATCTTGGGAATGTCACTTCCTTTCCCTGAGCCTCAGTTTCCCCAAAGGCAAAACAGTTTCCTCATGTGGCAATAATTTGTGAGCTTTAGATTGCTTCGGAATCACCTAGAGGTTCTTGTAAAATAGAGGTTGCTGAGCCCCTGAGAATCTGCATTTCAAATGAGCCCCAGGGAATGCCGATGCCAGCAGCAGGAACACACTTTGAGAACCACTGTCAAATGCTGATGGGGGGTCATGTATGCTAAGGTGTGTAAAAGGCCCGGGGCACAGACCCATGTGGCACTGTGTGAGCCCACAGGGCTGGGGAAGAAGAGGGAAGTCTTCCTAGAGGAGGGGATGTGGCAACAGAGGGCCGAAGGGAGAAGGGGACAGCCCTGTCCTCTGCTGAGGAAGGCCATTCAGCATTTCCCTTTTGAAGCAGTGGCTTTCAGACTCTTTACTGTGACCCCCTGGAAGGAATATGTTTACATCATGACCCCAAACACACACGTGCATGTGTGTTAAAAAGAAACACAAGACAAGGTGCTTCCTTACTCTGTGTGATGCACTGTAAGACTTCCTGTGTTATTTGGCTTTAAAAATATCGATTGCCCAGCTCATTCACATCAGCCAACTTAAATGGATACTGTGATAGATTACATGGAGGGTGCATCTGAGTCAGATTTAGAGGCACATTTATATCAGAATTGGGGCTGGGGGAGAGAGGAGGCAGGGAAGGATTCTCATAATAGCTGACCCTGTGAGTGCTTACTATGGATCAGGCTCAGTTACAAGACACAGCTAAGTTCTGGGTGAACAGATTAAAACACACACATGCGTTTGTGCATTTGACTGATACTAACGCCCTGAAATAGATAGTATCCTCATCTTCATCCTCATTTTACAGATGAGGTTAAGTGGCCTGCCCAAGGTCAGAGAGTCAGTAGGTGGCACAGCTGGGACTCAAACCGAAGAACCCAGACCCAGGTTCTGTGCTCTCGGCCGCTACGGTGCAGTCTCTCTGTGCTAATAGAGCACAACCCACAGACGAGATATCTCTCCATGGAGAACATACTCGTGGCCCTTCTGTTGGGTCAACAAACATTTAGAGAGTTCCCAAGTGCCAGCCAGAGTCCTACATGTTGGCCCAGATCTAAATAAATTGGTTAACTTCTTGCTGGAGTACATGCAAATTATTTAATTCACTTCCTCACACACTCGACATACAGTTACCAGCGCCTGCTCTGTGCCCAACCCTGTGCTGCAGTGGCCACACCTGGGCCCAACACCCAGGGTCTGGGTGTCCAGGCAGGATGGGGGGCCTCCCTTGGTTTCATATGCACTGGACTGGCTGATCCATCTAGATTCCTTCTTTTCCCCTGAAGAAATAGAACACCAGAACCCTCTCTACTTCTCTTTTTTCCCTCCCTGGAGCTTGGACACATTAAATGCCAGGCAAGCAGAGATGATCTACGGTGGGTATTAATAAGACCAAGATTGCGGTGGCTGGTTAGGGTGCAGCTGCTCCGCTGTGTTTTCTGGGCAGAGGGAGCCGCCGAGGAACACCTGCTGAGTGGGTTCTGTGGTCCTGTCTTTGGCGCCCATCCTGCTGACTCCCTGCCTCTCTCTGGATGCTCCGCAGTGGGTTTTGCTGCCGGGGAGCAGACGCTCTAGTCTGACCCTTTGGAGAATCCCCTCTGCCAGTGTCTAAGCCGGAGCTTAGCTGGGTTCCTTCACACGACTCCCAAGGTGCACACTTACCGGCCTGCGTCTCTTCCTCGCGGAACAGATTACCTGGACTTTGGCTGTGGTTGGAGCAGATCGTGCCGAGTTAGTATTCTAAAGCTGTAAAGCCAGTTCTCCACGCTTTAGTCTTTTTCCCTCCTGAGCGTCTTCCTCTGTCTGTGCTTATCTGATTTGGAACACTGGATTTCTTTCTCATAATTTCTTTATGAATGTTAAAGACTTGGGCTTTGAGTCAGGCAGTCCTGGGGTTGAATCCTAACTCCACCACCTACTGGCTGTGTAACCTTGGCCAGTGACTTAATCATCTGAGCCTCAGTTTCCTGAACTGGAGATGCCAGAGTGCAGAGACTGAGGAGACATGCTGACTCCATGCAGTGTTGGATCCCGGATGGAATCGTGGGGTAGAAAACAACATTAGTGGGAAAATGGATGAAATACAAATGCAGTCTGAAGTTCAGTTACTAGTATCATACCAATATTAATTTCTTGTTTTGACAAATGTACTTAGGTTATGCCAGATGTTACCCTTAGGGGAAGCTGGATGAAGCCTATACAGGAGGTCTCTGTCCTATCTCTGCAACTTTTCTATAGACCTAAAATTATCCCAAAATAAAAATTAAAAAAGGGAAACAAGGATGCATGTAAAGCTCTGAGCTCAGCTCAGTAAATTCTTGAAAAATGTTACTTATTTTTCAACATAGCCCTCCCTGTATTGCAGATTTGGAAACTGAGACACAGAGAGGTGAGATGCTTACCCAAGGTCACACAGCCAGGAAATGGCAGAGCCCAGGTTCAAACCCAGCTAGAACCCAGCTCTAACAGCCATGCTCTTACCCTTCAGTGCTGTCGTTATTACTACAGTAAACAAGGATACGTCATAAGGAGGGAGGGACAGCAGGGTGTGAAATAAATACAGAGTTTAGATCCAGAAAGACTTGGGTTTCAGAGCTACCTCTGCTGTGGATCCTGGGCAAGTTATTTAACCTCTCTGAGACACAGACGCTTTATCATGAACATAGAAATTAACCCTTTAATTGAGATAATTGAGATGGTAGAAAAGGAACCAATACTTACTAGCTCTCATTCTAGCAATATGTTCGACCACCTCATTTGCAGGAGCATAGCTCAGGGAAATGAAGGGGATTCTTACCTGGCCATCTGCTCTGGCCCTGCCGCTTGTACAGACTTGAACAAGTTGCTTTGCCTGGCCAAGTGTCAGATTGCTGAAGTGTGAACTGGAGATAAAAGTACCTGTTTCAGAGGACTGTTGAGGCCATTGGGAGACATACCCAAAAACCCTCAGTGCAATGCCTGGCACGTGGTAAGTGCCAGTGAGTGGTAGGTACCGTTCAGCAATATTCCTGATTCTCTGTCTTCCTAGGCACACAGTAGGGGTGTAGCTTTTGGCCCCCTGGTGGTTGGGAGGGGTCACGTGATGTGCTCTGGCCTGTGAATTGTGAGCAAAAGGTGACATGTGTCACTTCCAGACCAGAGCACTTAGTTATCACTGGGAGACCATCCCAATCCCTTGTTCCCTGTGGACACAACGGCCGTAAACGAGATGGTAGCTGCTCTCTCAGCCTGAGCCCCTGTGTCACCACCGTGAAGAGTGTTGCCTTGTTAGCCCATGAGGGACGTGGAACACAAGAGAGGACCTGACTTTGTCGTGTTAGGCTCCTGAAGTTACAGGGTGCTTATTATTGTAGCAAGACCTCTCTTACTTTTACCTGCATAACAGTTATATTTAATAACTATTATGATTTTTGCTTCCTACAGTTCTAAAAAGGAACATGTTCATCATCCTAACAAGCCTATGATTTATCTCTACAAATACAGACAACGTGGTCAAAGCCACTTGTCCAAGGTCACACAGCTGGAAAGGAAATGAGTCTGGACTTGACCATTTCTTCAAATCTTCAAATGTGCCTATTTATGGCAGGGTTCCCAGCCACAAACCATACCACTCAAGATGAAGTCAGGTTGGAAACTTGGACCCTTGAGAGATTTCTGGGAAGGGACTGCGGTAAAGAGAGGCAGTGACAGGGTCGAACTTCACTTTGTTCTCTTTCCATTTCTGCCTCTCACATCTTGCTTTGCTCTTTCATAATTTTAATGTCTGAAACCTCACACCAACCATGTAAGTGATGTGAATGTTTTCAGAAAACATGTGCCGGGCATATGATTTCAGCTTAAACTCTAGCGCTTTGTAATATCCATGTTTTCTTCAACCAGACAGACATTTCTCTGCCCTGCAGCTCTATTGGGTGTTGTGTCTTCACTGTGAGTTCATTTTTGAGTCTTATCCAAGCTCCAGCCTCTTACTCTTTCTACGACCCGACATAAGTTATTTACCTCTGCAAACTTCTTCTGTGAAGTGGGATCATAAACCTACCTCCCGTGTCTAATGGGGAAAAGGAGCTTCAGTGAAAAACATTTTTGCAAACTCTGTGGAGCATTGTGTATGTGTTAGCAATTATCTAGCACTTTATTTATACAAGTATTTATTGAGCACCTACTGCATACTCTGCTGGAGCTAAGAAATGAATGAGAGTTTGTGCCTGCCCTGAAGGAGGCAGTATGTTCTCATAGCTAAGAGCACAGGTGGTGGATCAGGAAAATCTGGGTCCCATTTGCATCCTGAGTCTCTTTCCTTCAACTGCAAAGTGACAAAGACATTAACATTAACCCCAAAGCACTGTTGTAAGGTTTAAATGAGATGATGTCTGGAAAGTACAGATTCTGATGGGTGATAAACATTGAATGCAGTTAATGTGTGTTCAGGCACATAGTAGGAGCTCTATAAATGTTTGTTGGAAGAAACGATGGGTAGGTGCAAATGAACGAACAAAGTCCTGGCTTCCGTGAAGGATCTGGCCGAGATGACCTTGATCTGAGCCAAGGTGAGGCTCCTGGGCCTAGACCCAGGGAAAGGCTCTGCGGCCTCTAGACCCTCCAACTGTTGAAGCGCCTCTCAGGTGTCAGGAGCCCTCGAAGCCACCAGGACATTTTTGGCGCCACTGTGGTGTGTAAGAAGACACAGTTCTAGCCAGCACTCCCCCCTTGGGCAAGCAAGTGTTAACACTGCTAGGAAATGAGAAGCAAACGTATGGAACTCCAGTGTAATGCAGAAACACGGGGTTAACAACGCCGTGGCGCAGGAGCTCCACCTTCCAGCTCCGACTCTGCTGGGCGCCTCTTTCTCTCTCTGCCTGGGTTGCGCTTTACTGCAAGTCCTGCTTTTAGAAACAAGCTTCCACCCAGAGGTAAAGCCACGTGAGTGACCAGGGCTTTAGGGTCAGGCTGATCCAGGTTTGAATCCTGGCACACCACTTTCCCTCTGAAAGATGGTGGCAAGACATATCACCCCTGTGAGCTTGGATTCCTTATTTGTCAAGTGGGGAGGGTACTACCTTTCTCACTGGGTTTGGCTGCATTGTTAATGGCTAACATTTATTGAGTACTTCTTATGTGCATTTCCTGCATCCACTCAATTCATCCTGGCCATGGCCCCGACAGGGTTTTTTATTATATTATCCCCAGTAGACAGATTGGGAAACTGAGGCTCAAAGCAGTTACATAATTTACCCATAGCCAGAGAGGGGCTGAGCTGGCATCTGAACTCAGGGCTGCCTGACACTAACTCTAGTGTTTTCTTTAGTTCACCATTAAAGATATTTGACTTGTATTTCCTCCACTTCAAATATCCCTAAATCTGGGACGCCATGGAGTGGGGGGGCTTGGAAGAAACTCAATTGTTAAAAATCAATTTAAACAATTAAACTTGGCAACAAAAAGCTCAGTTCCAGACATACATTTCACCACCCCATTGCTGAATCTATTTACTGTATTTTGAACCAGCTTAGCCCAGCTAGTTAGGAAATGGAGCAGGAGTTTAAAATTTAAAACTGGCAGCGAGGAGTCACATCTCTAGGTTGTTCAAGGAAGTCTGCACTGAACCTCCACTTCCCACAAGAGTCGTGATGAGGTCACCCTCACCTCTGAACTCATCGGGGGCCCTTGGAAGACAAAAGCAGCACGAAGGCAGAGAAGGCAGAGAAGACTTGAAGGAGGCTTTGTGTCTCAAGCCGTTTATTTCCATAACAAGCACGTTTCATCTTCAAAGCCCTTTACAAGCCATAATTAATCTTCACAACACCTCAGTGAGCTGGGTGCATGGCATTACCTGGGTTTTATAGGCCAAGGTGGCCCGGGGGAGGCCTTTGGACAGTGAGTGACTCCAGGACACCAGCCTCAAGAGGGACGATTAGGCCACCCCACCTCGGCCTGGCAGGCCAGTCCCACATTTCCCAATCGCAAGCCGGGCCCACTCGATTAATCTTCAGCAAATGTTCCTCATGTACAGGAAGGCAGGTAGGAACGGGAAGGGGCAGAGGAACTTGGGACACATGCAGAATGTAAACCCTGGTGTTACTGTCATTTGAATACGTTTGATTTTACTGGAATTATGAATTGTTAATTTTTGTTTTAATAACTATTAATAATAACTACTCATATTTATATAAGCATATTTAGCATTTCCAAGGCACTTTTATATGCAGCACCTCAGATGATCCTTTGCAATAGTCATTTTGCTCAATATATACTTACTGAGCACCTACTTTGTGCAGGGCTGGGTGAGGGCTGGGGTGGAGCACTGGAGAAGGCAGGTAAGGGCCTGCTCTCATCGTGTGCAGTCCAGGGTAAGAAGCCTCTACCTATCCCATAGGGTCATCATTATTCCCTGTCCCCCCTTTATTTTAATAGATGATGGAAGGGAGGCTTAAGATCTGGTGGTGGAAGCTGAACTGAAACCCAGATTCAGATGATTGTAGGGCTTGTGTCCTAGCCAAGTATAAAGATGTTCACTGCAGCATTGTTTAAAATGACAAAGAATTGGAAGCACATCTATATATCCATTGGTAGGGAAATGGATAAATAAAATGTGGAAATACATGCGATAAAATGTTACACCAGTCAAAGGGTATGACTTACATCTACTTACAGATAATGTCAAAAGTAAAAAGCAGAATTAGATGTATAACATGCTATCACTTTCATATATTTTAAAATGCACACTCAAAGTGATGCTGTATATTTACATATATGTAAATAAAAATATAAAAGATGGATTTAAAGACCACAGATTAGACACATAAAAGTGGATGCCTTGCCAGGTGTGGTGGTGTGAGCCCGTAACCCCAGCTACTCGAGAGGCTGGGGTGGGAGGATTGCTTGAGGACAGGAATTCAAGGCTGCAGTGTGCTATGAGTGGTGTATGAATAGCCACTGCACTTCAGCCTGGGCAACATAGCGAGACCCTATCTCTAAAAAAATAAAAAAAGTGGGTGCCATGGGTGTAGGGACAGGGTTATGGATTAAAGGCAAGGGACCAATAAACTAGGGCTAGTGGTCATGCTATATGAAGACAGTGGGGTGCCACAAACTAAGGACCTGGTTAATAGACTCAATTCATGTATGTTCCCTCCCAGGGCTCCTCTGAGACTAATAGCAACACAAAACACATAGATCTTTTGCTCTTTTACAGGCTATATTCTCTCCCTTCAATCTCAGTGTCAAAATTGCCTGTCGAACTTGAACCAGCCAAAAAATCTAATTGAAAAACAGGAATAAAAAGAGCAAAATTTGAAACCAACTTGAGAAGTGAACAGTGTCTGTTTGGGCTGCACATGGGTGCTGTCGAGTGTGTGTGACAGCCGTTGTGGAGCGGGGACCAGGAGCAGCTGAGCTGTGAGCCCTTCCGGGGCCTGGCCCATCTCATGGGCCAGGTCAGCCACAATGCCATACAAGCCGTAGGACAGCAGTGGAAGCTGTGGTCAGAGGTTGCCCGCAGAACCTTGTTTACCGACTTCTCAAAGCCACATTTGCCTGCTTCCTTGTTGGTTTCCTGCCACGACATGATCGATTCTTACAGATACATTTTTCTAAAAGTTGAGTTGTGCCAGGCAAACCATGCCAAAGCAGCCTCATTTCCATGTGTGGTCTGGGTGGATTGGGGGAGCTGTAGGCAGAGCTATTCTGGATTTCAGCAAGGCGCTTGGGGGAGTATCTTGCCCTCCTGGGTCTCCCTGAAATGCAAATCTGACCCGGGTCCTCAGCTGTGTCTAGAAGGCCCTCAGCTACCTGGTCTCTGCCAAACCTCCCAGCCCCCTATCCTGGGCCGCATCAGCCTCTCCCCGCAGCTACACCGTTGCAGATCCGCAGGCAGTCCTCATGTTTATTCCTCCAAGTTCTGCATGGGCTGCCAACCGGAATTCTCTTCCCTGCCTTCGTCCCACGGTTAATCTTTATTCACTTTCGAGACTCAGCTGAATCGTCACCTCTTCACAAAACTTCCCAGACCGTTCCCCTTCTCCTGCCCCACCCAACCAGGAAGAACTGACACACGGACTGAACGAGTTACTGATAATGTGTGCGAAGTGCTTAGGACAGTAACTCAGGGCTAGATGTGCCTTGAAATTCAGAATGTTTCAGATTGCGTGAAAGATACAAAGTTCATATGCCGTATTTTATAAAAGAGCTTGAGCGGAATGTGGAGCAGGTCTGCAATAAAGCTCATTAATGTTTCTGCAGGAAATACATGAGTAGTCACACGCTAAGTGAAGACTTGGAATTGTGGACCTCTTTTATTGTTAATTCCATCCTTTGTTCTGCCTCCGTAATAGTTACAATCCTTAGGACTGATACAAGCACTTACCATCCGCTAAGCACTATGCAAAGCAATTGACGTAAATGATCTCACTCTTATGCCATCACGAAGTAGGAAGCAGTTCAGGAACTTGCCCACGTAAGTGGAGGAGCTGGGACTTGAACTCATAGCTTTTCTGATGCCAAAGTCCTCACTTGTAGCCACAGCCCTGCACGGCAGTCCCTCACAACACTTTGTGCAGCATGGCACTTTACTCCTTTGGCTGCAATTCATTCTTCATGAGTTTGTCTCCCCAACTTGGCTGCAAGCTCCTCAACCATGGGGACAGGAGCTGATCCTTCTCTACCTGTGAATGAATGAATGAAATGCACATGCACAGGGTGGTGAAATGTCGTGTGCTTGGTAGGACAGCAGTGGCTGGCTGTGTCACATGTTAATGAGTGGACTGATACCACCACGTGTTCATGCACCCTAGAGTCAAGCAGAGAAATCAAGCCAGAATCCCTGCCCTCGAGGGGTTCACAGTCACGGAGGAGAGATGGGGTATGTCTCCATGCCGCTGCAACGTGAGGTTAAGGTTAGCAGCCTGAGGGAGGATCATAGTGGGCTTCATGGATCTATCCAATAGCTCTTGTTGTGGAACACCGTCCCCAAATTTAAGTGGCTTAAAATAACAATTTCTTCAACTCATGAGTCTGTGGATCAGCTGGGCAGTTCTGCTGATCCAGGCCAGGCTTGGCTGACCTCTGCGAGGCTCGCATCCATGGTCAGCTCACGGACGGGCTGGGGCTGGCTGGTCTAGGATGGCCTTGGCTGGACCGCTCAGCCGTCCTCTGCAGGTTTCTCCTCCAGCAGGCTAGTCCAAGCTGTTCTCATGGCAAAAGTGGGGGAAGAGGAGGTAATAGATCCCGAAGAAGTGTGTAGGGCACCTTGAGGCCCAAATTCTTACCCCAGGTCAGTCGGGAGGACTATTGAGCTGATGTCAGGCACAAAATAGACCCTCAGTGGGCATAAGGCTTATTATGACCCCCTGGCAATGAGGTTAGTTTTTTTCTCTTTTGGAGAAATATAATAAAGTGTGTGGGTTGGAAGATTCAATATTCTAAGCATATAAATTTTCCCCAGATTAATCTATTGACTGAATGCAATCACAGTCAAAATGTAATAGTTTAGGTTGTCGTTGAACTTGGCAAATTGATTCTAAAGTTTTTATGGAATTGGAAAGAGCCAAGAAAGTTGAGAGCCCCCTTTATAAAAAATTGTGATAAGATACACATAACATAAAATTACCAATTTAACCATTTTTAAGTGTACAGTTCAGTGGCATTAAGTATATTCATACTGTTGTGTAACCAATCTCCAGAACTTTTTCATCTCACAAAACTGAAACCCTATACCCATTAAACAATAATTCCCATTGCCTCCTCCCTCCAGCCCCTGGAAGCCACCATTCCACTTTCTGTCTCTTTGAGCTGGACTGCTCATAGAGGAATACAGTATTTGTCTTTTTCTGACTGGCTTATTTCATTCAGCATAACGCCCTCGAGGTTCATTCATGTTGAAGCATATGCCACAATTTTCTTCCTTTTTAAGGCTGAATAACATTCCGTTGCTAAGTATATACCACATTTTGTTATCCATTTGTATACTGATGGATACTCGGTTTACTTCTACCTTTTGGCTCTTTTGAATAATGCTGCTATGAACATGAGTGCACAAATATCTCTTTGAGACCCTGCTTTCTACTCTTCTGGATATACAATATACCCAAAGGGGAATTGCTGGATCATATGGGAATTGTATTATTAATTTTGTTTGAGGAGCTGCCATACTGTTTTTCATAGCAGCTGTACCATTCCTATGAGCAGGGCACAAGGATTCCACTTTCTCCACATCCTTGCCAGCACTTGTTACTTTCTGTTTTTCTGAAAGTAGCCATTGTAATGGATGTGAAGTGGTATCTTATTGTGGCTTTGATTTGAATCTCCCTAATGATTAGAGATGTTCAGAATCTTTTCATGTGCTTTTTGGCCATTTGTGTATCTTCTTTGGAAAAATGTCTATTCAAATCCTTTGCTCATTTTTTAGTCAGGTTGGTTTTTTTGTTTTCTAACTAAACTCCTTTTTATTGAAGTGTATTATACCTACAGAAAAACGCACAAATTGCAAATCATAAGCCCACTGAATTTTCTCAGAGTGCACACACTCGTGTAACCATCACCCAAGTTAAAATTACCAGCACGTCAAAATGCCCCTCAGCGCTCCCTACCTCCTCCTGCAAGGCAACCACTTTTCGGACCTCTAACACTGTAGATGCATTTTGCCGGTTTCTCAGCTTTATAAATGTGGCATCAAAGAGCGTTGTCTGCCTTCCTCCACTCAACATTATATTTGTGAGATGTATCATGTTGCTGCAATCATCTGTTCTCTCCCGTTACTGTATAATAGTGCATTATATAAATTCGTCACAGTTTATTTATCCATTCTACTCTTAATGAATGTTTGTATTATTTCCACTTGGGCAAATATGAAAAAGTTGCTATGAACATTCTTTTTCTTTTATTGTAGTAAAACATACATAAGATAAATGTACCATTTTAACCATTGTTAAGTCATTTCAGTTGTGTTACTATCACCACTATCCATCTCCAGAATTTTTCATCATCCCAAAGTAAAACTCCATACCCGCTAAATAATAACTCCCCGTTCTCATCTGTCCCCAGCCCCTGGTAACCACTGTCTCTGTCTCTGTGAATATATGAACATTCTTTTGGCGCATATGTGACTTTCTGTCTCTGAATATACGAACATATCTTTTGGCTCATATATGCCCACGTTTCTATTGGGTGAATACTTAGGAATGGGATGGCAAAGTCAGGTGTGCACGTAATCAGCCTTTGAATAGAATGCCAACAGTTTTCTAGAATGGTTGTACTCATTTACTTTCCCACCAGCAAAACATAAGAGTTCCACATCCTCACCAAGACTTGGTATTACCAGATTTTTAAGTCTGAGTCATTCAGGGGGGTGTGAGGTGGAATTGCACTGTGAGTAAAATTTCCACCTCTGTGATTTCTAATGATGTTGGGTACCTTTTCATATTTATTGGCCATTTGGATGTCTGCTTTCTTCAAGTGCCCAGTCAAGATTTTGGCCCAGTTTTCTATTAGATTGTCTGTCTTTTTCTTATTGATTTGTGGAGTTCTTTATATATACTGGTTACAAATTCTTTATTGGGTAAATGCATTGCAAACAGTCTCAGTTTGTGGCTTGCTTTTGCACTCCTTGTGGTGTATTTGGATGAACAGAAGTTCTTAATTTTAATGAAGTGCCATTTATGAAAATCTTTTTCTTTGTTGCTAAAGTTTTTGTGTTCAAGAAATCTTTGCTTGCCGCAGTGGTCATGTTTTCTTCTAGAAGCTTCAGTGTTTTATCTTTTACATTTAGATCTCAGTAAATTACCTTACCCTGTGAATTTTATGACACCCTGAGCCCAGCTGCCCTCTTTCTTCCCAGACCAAAGCACTGTGATGTCCTATTGCCTCTCCTCCTTATGCCGTCCAGCTGATGAGGGGAAGGTCCCTCTTCCTCTCAGAACTGGGGCTGGTGGACAAAGTGAGGAGGGAGTTGCTAGCGGGGCTGGCAGCCATGACAGCTGCACCTGCAGCCCATTTCAGGCTAGGAACCTCTTGGGGGAAAGGCCAAGGCTGTTTTTCCTTAAGAAGACACTCCCTCCCCCCTCCAACCTGACCTATCTGAGGGTGTGGTCAGGGCTCCTCCTAGGGTATGCAGGGCCCTGGGCACATATTTTTTGCAGTCTCCCTGTTTATATTACAGTTTGAGTCACTCAAAATCAGCAACTCAGTATCACTCTGGTGGCCCAATCTCAGTGAGATTCTGCAAAAGCCATAGCATGTTGGCCAGCAGGAACGGTCTGTCTGCCGGGCTGCCTTCCTGGAAGTCTATCATCAGCCCACGTAGACACAGTCCCTGAAGCTCCTCAGGGCATTCGGCTAAGGGGGAAAATGGACCCTAAGGCCTGTGCAGGTCAACCAGAGCTCAGGGTGCCCCACCCAGACAGCACAGGCAGCCTAGCCAGTGCCAGCCACTGGAGGGGGCTTAGAACATTTCCAGGCACCCCAAAGCATGGGGATCCACTGAAGAGCAGGGGCTAAGTGCAGTTCTCCGCACGGTCACACCAGACTGTGATCAGAGTGCCCTGAGAGGCCTTCCCTGGCCGAGCCTCACACTCCAGGTTCCCATCTCGTTTCTGCCTTCCGCTCTTCTTCCTTTGGATTCTGTGTGGCCTGAAGGACCCGCTCTCCGGCCGAATTCTTGGTCTACTGGGTTTCTGGCTCATAACGGTGCTGGGCGAAGTCACAGGCTCATTTCCATTCCTCCTCCACGTGAATGGGACCCTGTCCTCCTCCCCCGTCTGACCTGACCCTCCCCCCACATCTCACATTCTCCTCCTTGCTTCTCGTTCATTCTCCATCACTCTTTCTCCTTCCTTCTTCCCCTCTCATTTATCTCTCTTGCGTTCCCTCTATTCCGCTCTCCGTCCCACCGCACACACACTCACACTCTCACACACTCACACGCGCCCTTTGAGCCCTGCAGCCCCCCGCCCTCCCGGCGCGGCCCCGCTCCCAGGCGGGCAGGCGGGCGTGCAGGCCGTAGGCGGTGCCGGGAACGAGCAGGAGCCCGGCGCGAGTGGCGTGGCAGCCTGCTAACCATTTGTTTTCACCTGGTCCTCACACCAGTAACATGCTGGAGCGTCTCCGTGCTTTAACCCTCTTGCTGCCATCTGCACCGTCCTGAAGGAAAAGACAGAGGGGGAAGAGTAGGTACGGGAGAGCCCTCGGGGCTCCGTCTGTTCTTCCAGTCACTCGGCAATCACTGACCGGGCCCTGACCTGTCCTCTGCGGGCTTGGCTGGGCTCAGGGGAGGCAGGGGTGCGGCAGGCTTGGCCAGCCCGAGAGGAAAGCTCGCAGTCCAGTCAGGGAGACACAGCAGAACAGTTCCCATCCAGCCGGCTCCGTGCCTGCGGGAGGGGGCAGGGGGACCGGACACCCGGGAGGGCAGCTGACCCAGCTCGGGACCGGAGCTGATAGTGAAGGCAAACACGAGGTCAGGTAGGAGCTAGCTGGGCAAAGAAGGGGGACAGAACATTCTGGGCAAAGAAGGGGGACAGAACATTCTAGGCAAAGGGAACAGCAGGTGGAAAGACAGGAGCCTGAGACACCCTGGTGTATCCAGGAAACTGTGTTCAGAATGGCTGCGGCAGTGTGTGGGAGAGAGTGTGAGTGTGAGTGTGTGAGTGTGAGTGTGTGTGTGTGTATGTGAATGTGAGTGTGAGTGTGAGTGTGTGTGTGTGTGTGTGAATGTGAGTGTGAGTGTGTGTTTGGAGAGGGGGAGGATATGGTAGGAAATGAGGCCGGAGAGGAGGGCGAGGGCCAAGACGCACTCAGGACCTCGAATGCTGGCCTAAGTAGGCAGGACTTCATCCTGAAGGCGATAAGCTATGAAAAGTCCGTTAACCAGAGAGTGATAGAGTCCGATTTGTGTTTAGAAAGATCCCCATGACTTCAGGGTGGAAGAGGAACGGGAAGGGGAGGGGTGGGTGGCAGGGAGGCCCGAAAGGAGCCCCCGCCCCTCCCGTGGGGATCCCTCCATCAGCCTCTTCCTCCACTCAGGCCTGGTGCACGGGCCGGCTAATCACCCAGCGCGTGCACTCCCTTCTCCATGGAGACTGGCCAGGATAGGCCAGTAGGGGCACCCCCAAGCTGGGCTTTCCTGGCCCCTAACTGTCAGGTTTCTGAGCTTGTCAGGGTGGGGCGGTGCAGGAGGTGAACGGCAGGCCCACCTGGCAGGTGGGGCCCAGAGAGAGTCTCGTCTGATCCATCTAGTGCCCGTGTGTCTGGGGGAAGCTCTGAAGCCCCCCAGGTCCCCCTATACTCAGCGTTTGAGCTGCTGGCTGAGAGCTTGGTAGGAAAGCCTCAACACCTGGCTCCTGTCCTGCACTGTCACCTGGCCATGTGTGCTTGAGCAAGCCACTGCACCTCTGGGCCACTCTCCTTACCTGTAAAATGAGATTCTGGCATTGACTTTGGATACTTGGGAGGCTCACATGAGATAATTTAAGCATTTTGCACAAAGCCAGATACTTGTGGGCACAAAGTGAATGGGGCTGTAACTGTCATCCTCGTATTCTCTGATGGCCCCAATTGGAATCCTTACTAGTGACCTTGGGCAAGTTACCCTCAGTGGGACTCAGTTTCTTCACCTGTAAAATGGAAATGATACCAATATGTATTGTGGGGAATGGTGAGTTATCCAGCTAAAGGGCTCGCAGTAGTGCCTGGTATGTAGTAAACATGCCATGGTATCTTCTTACATGAGTTTCTTACAAGAATTTTATTTTTTTTCTGATGTAGGGTTTACCACTGAAGCCAGAGCCCCTTAAATAGTGCCCCAAGAACCAGCTTAGGTCCAAGAAGTCCCCAGCCTCCATATAAAACAATAATTTTAATAATAAAAAATGCTAGCAACTATTGGTTGAAGACTTACTAAGTGCCAGGTGCTGAGCTTTATAGATTAGCTGGGGCTCTGATATGGATAAACTAGCCATTTCACTTCCTGCTTCTGTGGCTGTCCACTTCAATTAATGCTGCCTCTTCCTGCCCCCAAAGTTGATGCCAACTCCAATGAAGCAGGAGTTTGGCACACAGCTTTGGGCGCTAGGCCCTGGGCCTCAGGACACCCCCTTAGGGACCCCCAGCCCTCTTGCCTTCCCACTGTTCTCATCCTGAGGTCCCTTGTGTGTGCCTTGACCCAAGCACCCAGCATGTCTTGGAAAATACCCAAGGGTTGAGGCCAGCTGTGTCCACTTAATGGTCCCCTCTCTGCACCCCAAGGTCAGGTCTTTCTCCAGCTTTCATGTCCTGCCCTTTTCTTCACGCTGGAACTCTGGACACCAGCTCAACGTGTCTTAGCTGGTCTGTAGCTTGAGCCAGGCCTCCTGCCTTTTCCCTGCCCACCAGGCATGGGACGAGGATTTCACAGTGAATTCTACGAAGGTTATCTGGGGACTGAGATGTGGATTTTGTTAAGTAAACTGTTCAGCTGAGCTTCATACCTGGTGACAGTCACTTCTAGGTTGGAGTAGGCCATTCATGTTCTGGTGCCTTCTCCGTGCCAGAGAGGGATGCCAAGAGAAGCACACTGAAATCACTGCTTCATATCGACGAGCAGACATGTTACTGGATTTTCTTAGGTGGATGATGTAAGCAAACTTCACTTCCCTGCAAGAAGAGCCAAGAGCAAAATTATTTCTCCTCTTCCAACAATTCCATATGATGCTTCCAGGTCTGGCAAAAGCATTCCCTCTGTTTAGAACCACTGAGTAATAGCTTTCCAAGAGAATTCTAATGTAGCATTTCATTTAATGTGCAGACAACCCTATCAGGAAGGGTGTATGTTTCCTTCCTACAGACAAGGATCCTGGGGCCCAGTGACCCACTCAGACCACCAGCTGGGGAATGGCGGAGCTGGGATCCGACTTCAGCAACGCTGAAGCTCACATTCCATCCACTGCACCATGTTGACCTCTAAGAACCCCTCTGCTCCCTAATTACTGTGATTCTTCTGCTATGGAGAGTCCAGCTTCTGGTGGAAGAATATTTATCTTCGAGAAGGAAGATCCCGCTCTCTAAACAGCCTTGATTCCAGATGGCTGGATAGTCTCAAAAACGATCAGCATCAATTTTCCCCAAAATCTGTATTTTTATTTTTTACCAAGGTAATATATATCTATTTTTAACAATTCAAACATTACTGAAACATTTAAAAAATGAAAGTCACAGGTATGCTCCTGCCCCCAAAATAACAGCTGCTAACAATATGGGACATATTCTTCCAGCCTTCTCCCATATTAATATTAATAACACACACAAATATCATAGTCACTGCTAGAAATCAAACATGCTATACACGTTTTTAAAAAATTTAACGCTACATCGAGGGCATCTTTCACTGTGGATTCATATAACCTGCCTCATTCTTTTTAATAGGTACATGGTAACCCAGAGTATGCGTACACCACAACTGTCCTTGTTCCACCCCCCATGGATATTTGTGCTGCTGCCTTTTTTCACTTGCAAAAACATTGCTAGAAGGATTCTTAATCCTTGTCCCACCATCCCACGTGCTCCTCACTTGGAGCACTTAGCATAATCTCAACTAAGGATCTCCAAGAATGGCTGTTCAACATCTCTTTCGCCTACTAAGTTCTGGGATTTCTAAGGGGATCATGTCTATGTGTTCATGAGAATATCTCAGGGCCTAGTTCAGTGCCTGGCACTCAATAGGTCTCAGTAGATCATTTTGCGCGAATGACTGAGGGAACAAATTACTGAATGGATCTGCGCATACTCATGCTCGCGTCTGGAGGGCGTGTGCCTGGAAGGAGAGCACTGGGTCGAAGGGTATGCATATTGGAAGTCTTTTCTCCACCCTGCAAAGTTGCTCTCTGAAAAGAGTGAACCGACATGAGGGGTTGGGTGAGAGGGCTTATTCTTCACACTGCACAGAGGACTCTTTTGGGGGATGTGAAACTACAGTTATTTTCTATTTTGTCTCACACAGGGTGCTAGGGGTCCAGTGATGAATCTTCCCCACCCTGCTCTTGAAGAGCTCTCACCTGCTGCGGAGAGAAAAAGGAGGATTGAACTTGCTTTGTCCCAGCAGAAGAGACAGCCCCTCCCCAAGCCCAGCACATGGGGTGCTGCCTACTCCCGCTGGGCCCCACCCTGGCTCCAGCCCCTGGCCTCCCAGCTGCCTGGCAGCCCGCAGGTAAAGACAAAGGCTTTGAAGTTAGTGTCTGCTCTGCCAGCCTTGGAATGGCCGCCCCATGCCCTCTCCTCAAAGGCGGAACAGGAGCAACACCCAGGCCTGCTTTTAAAACCGGTGATTATGCCACAGCTGCACGGGCTGGGTGCTCAGGCAGTGGGCAGGAGTTAGGTGCCTGGAGCCAGAAGTCTTGAGTAAGGAACTGGCCCTGCAGGTCCTCTCTGCTCCCATACCAAGAGCTGTCTTCTGCCCTGAAGGACGGCTCCTTGGGGTGTATGTGTGCTCGAGAACGGGAGGGTCCTAGACCCACCGGCATCTCATAGCCTGCTCTGCAGACATCCTTCCCCAGCCTTTAAGGAAGCAATGGGAAGGCCAAGGGGCTCGAGGTCTGTGGCTCGGTTGGTGGGCAGGAAACAGCTGAATCCCCTCTCCTCTCATTGAGGCTGTACGCACCTGGGGTAATGTGTGACATTTTACCCTTCACTCGTTCGTTCAGTGAATATGAACTGAGCACCTGCTCTGTGCCAGGCACTCTTCCAGGTTCCAACGACAGCACCGTGAGCAACCGGCAAGGTCTGCCTGCATATAAAGCTCTCACAGACTTTACATTTTAGAAGAAAGAGGTAGACTGTCAGCACATAAGCAAATAAATGAACGAAATGGCGTCAGATGGAAAGTGCTTTGACTAGAATGAAACAGATAATGCAATGAAGAGAGAAGCGGAGAGTGACTTTTGACTGGATGACCAGGGAAAGCCTCCCCAAGGAGGTAGCATTTGAGCTGGGGTTAGAATGAGGGGAGGGAGCCAGCCCGGTGATGCACTGGAAACAGAATGTTCCAGGAGGAGGGCATGACAGGTGCAAATGCCCTGACGCAAGAATGAACTTGGTGCATCTGACGATCTGAACAATGACCAGAACTGGAGCGTGGTAAGTGGGGGCCAGCCCAGGCAGGGCTGAGTTTGGACTGTAAAGTGCAGCAGGAAATGACTTCCGACCTCGTGTTCAAGTCATTACTGGACGTCCATTCATTCACTCACTCGTTCAGTCATCCGGTCAGTTGGCCAGTCACTTAACAACCCTTTTCTGAGCACAAGCACAGAGACTGGGGACATACAGATGGATGAGACACAGCCTCCACCCTAGCAAGGCTCATTGCCTAGTGGGCAAAGTGGGTGTGGATGAAGACACTTAAAACCCCAAACAGGCCAGGTGCGGTAGCTCACACCTGTAATCGCAACGCTTGAGGAGGCCACGGTGGGAGGATTGCTTGAATCCAAGAGTTCAAGACTAGTCTGGGCAACATAACAAGACCCCGTCTCTACTGAAAATTTTTAAAAATTAGCCAGGTGTGGTGGCACACACCTGTAGTCCCAGCTACTCAGAGGCTGAGGCAGGAGGATTGCTTAAGCCCAAGAATTTGAGGCTGCAGTGAGCTATGATGATGCTGCTGCACTCTACCCTGGGCAATAGAGTGAGACTCTGTCTCAGAAAAACAAAACAGAAAAATCCAAAATGATAAGCAGAGGGACACTCAAGGTGCTGGGAAGTAGAGCAGGGAGCATTTGTTTCTAAGTGGGAGGACCAGGGAAGGCCTCCAAGAATACATGATATTTGAGCTGGATCTCCAAACGCTGAGTACAGTGCTGGCACGTCGAGGTGCTTAGTATATGTTTGTTAAATGAAAGAGGCAAGGGACGAAGAGAGGGAAGAAGGACGGATGGGCATTTGCCAAGTGCTGAAGAGAAAAAGGGCATTTCAAGCAGAAGGCACAGTATGTGCAGAGTTTTGGCGACACGGGACAGTGTGGAGAAGGGGTAGCTGAGCCTGCCGGCAGTCACAGGAGGCTTCCCAGAGGTAACATGTGAGCAGAACAAGTCCCACCTCCTGTTCTGGAACTCCTACTATGCGAGGCACATAGTAGGTGCATGGTAAATGTTGATGGTCGTGGTGGTATTTAGTGCTGTCTGTTAAACATTTTGGTCTCTCTGCTTTCCAGGCGCATGTTAGGATAGCACTTCTCTGCTGCCTGTAAAGTTAGGTGTGGTCATGCGACTGGCCTTGGCTGTGACGTATGAGCAGAAGTGACGTGGGTCAACTCTGAATAGAAATTTTAAGAGCTAGTGAGCGATTTACCATGTCCTCTTTCTCTGCCTCAGCAATCATGGAAGCACAGAGGAGACTCCCTGAGTTTGGGCCCCTGAGGGAGGACTCTATAAAGTAGAAGTCCCCTGCCAACCTGCCATGGGCACATAGTAGGGGCCGCTGAGATTCTGGGGTGGTCGATACTGCAGCAAAACCTGTCCTGTCCTGACTTATAGAATAAGTGAGTAGATGGATCCCAGAGAAGATTTCTGGGTCCAGCCAGGGGATGAGGCCCCTTTGGAAGTCAGAGACGTGACGAGGCTGTCAAGAAATGAGTCATTCTGAAGCTCGTTAAGAATATTTCTAGAGGAAAGAATCTTGGGGCCATGCTCTTGATTCAGCCGGGCAAAGGGAGCGGGAATGTCCCTCCAGCACGCTGACCTCTCCCACCGGCTCTCGCTCCTTTTTTCCCAGGGACAGCATTTGAGCCTCCCGTCATCTCATCTGTAGGCTTTGTTCATTCCACCGGTCCTTTGTTTTTTCCCAAACATTTCTTGTGACCTGCTATGTGCTGGGGAGACCTGGTCTCTGGGTCTCAGGAAGCTCAGAGCCTGGAGAACAACACAGACATGTGACCAAATGCACTGCCACACAAAAGGGTGTGCACGTGTGAAGGGGACGGGGAAGGTGTCCTAAGTCAGACTGAGCTGGCTTCCTAATGCTTGAGCTAGGGAAGCATGTGCTGAAGAATGGGCCAGAGTTCACCAAGTGGAAAAGACAGGAAGGATATTCCAGGCAGCAGGATCAAGGTGTGCATCCCTGTAGGATTATGAAACAGAAGTGACGCTCTCAGGTGGGCTGAGTGGCAGGGGTGGGTTAGGCATGGAGAGCTCGGGAAGAGCCTAGAAATGCCAGGCTGAGGGATTTGGACTTTGTTCTGATGTCAATAGGGAGCCAGCAAAGGTCTTTGGGTGGAGGAGGGACCTGGTGAGAGCTGAGTTTTTATTGTGGGAAGTACCAGCCACTGCTTTCCAGCTGAATGCCTTGGCAAGTGTTGTAACTTCTGTGTGCCTCAGCTTCTTCATCTGTAAAATGGGACTGATAATTGTATACACCTCATAATGTTGTAAAGAGAAATATTCCAAGGAAAGCATTTAGCAATGTGCCTGGCACATAGTAAAGCTCAGGGAATGGTAGATGAGATTATTAACAAAGTGTGACATGGCAGAGGACAAGAGTGATGTTTAATGTGTGTTCAGCAAGGGAATGTTGCATTTTCCCAGCTACATTGTAACCTCTTTGGACCCTTACAGCTTGCAGCCAGTGTGCCTTGAATCTTCTCGAAGGCCCTCATCTCCCTGTATGCTGGAGGGTGGACTAGCCGGGTGAACAGAAGGTTTGCAGCAGGGATGTATCCCTGAGCACAAGGTCTTGGGTCTGTGTCACTCTGTCTATAAACCCTGGGACCAGGGATGGGCAGCTTTGATGTGAAGCTACGAAGGTCCAGCTGCCCCTGCCCGAGATGTCAGGTCTGCACAGGTGATGACGCAGCACCCATGTCAGAGGATGTCTTCAGGAGACGCCAGGTTGTGCTCTGGAAAGTCCCAAAGGTCACTTCTGGAATGAAGTGCCTAGTTACTGTGGGCACAGAACAGACTTGGAGCATTGGTGACACCCAATCCTTCAGATAATTGCCGTTAAATTGTCCCTTATGCCCCAAGAGGAAAGACGCTAGTCTTGGTTGTGTGCATACTATGTGCTGGGCACTTGCACATCCAGAATCTCACCAAATCCTCTTAGCACCTGTGCAAGTCAGTCTTATTGTCCCTGACTTACAAGGAGCACTGGAAGTTAGGAAGGGCCAGCCACTTGTCACACAGCTGTAAGGAGAGAAGCCAGGTAGGAAGCAAGGCCCACCTGACTCTGAAATCCAATGACTCTTATTTCTTAAAAATAACATTTCTAATGGGGAAATGTTTCAACTCCCTCCTGAGGGATCTCTTTGGCCAGGCTGAGCTCTGGCCAGGCTGAGCTACTTTCCAGAGAGTATGTCTGATGATGTCACCCTCTAATCCTCACCCTCAATCTGCTTGGAATTTGGCCATGGTCCCTCACCTGTCTCTAAAGGACAAAGCTTCCTTAGGATGGGGGCTCCCCTCGCCCTTCACTGCTGCTGGTCCCCACCCTCCCTCAAGCCTCCTCCAGCCCACCAGACCCCTTCTGATCCAGTCACCATTCCCCAGTAATGACTCCACGCCTCTGCCCATGTCTTCCCTGCAGGGCTCCCCGCCCCGCCCCAGCCCTGATCTCCGCCGGGGAAACACTTACTTTTCCCTCATAGCAAAGCTCAGGCATCACCTGTCTGGGAAGCCCTGGCCACTCTGTCATTGTCTATTTGGTGCCTTTCTCCCCCATTGGGCCATGAAGTCCTTGATGGTCAAGGTACGTACATGCATCAAACTTCTAGTTCAGGAGATACAGATTTCTTAAGCAGATATGAATCTCTGCACATGCTCTTTTCCTCCTTGATAGGGGAGGCTGGGGGGTATGGCCAGGTCACACCCTTCCAGGCAGTAACAGCACCTGACGTTCACTAAGGCCCCGCCACGACTCAGGTGCGATGCCACGCACTTGATGTAGAATCTCTCATTAACTCTGTTCAGCTCTTGAGGAAGGTTCTTTCATTATACCCATCTTGCCCATGAGAAACTGAGTCCTGGGGAGCTTAAGTACCGTGTCCAAGCCCTTTCCGGCTGCTTACTGGCAAATCCCAGACTGTTACCTGAATCTGAATGTATTTTTATGGATTTCTTCAGTCAATCAAAATCGACGTAGGGTCTGCTCTGTGCCAGGCAGCCAGGGGGTGCAGCCAGGAGCAGGTAAGGCGAGTGCGAGTGTGTGTGGGTGTGAGCGTGGTGGCAGGTGGCCACGCTGAGGATCAGCAAGGCTTCCCAAGAGAAGCTGAAGCCGAGACCTGCGGTTGGGCTTGTGTGCAGGGTCGGTTGGTAAATGCGGAGGTGGGGGTGGGGAGACCCGATGAGGGAGCTGAGGCCAGGGTCTGGGTGAGAGGGGGCACCGGGGCTCAAAGGGGCTGGAGGAGGGGCCGGAGGGTAGCGAGAGATGCGTCTGGAGAGGGAGGCAGGTTCAGATCGTGGAAGGCCTTCCTGAGAAGCGTCACCCACACAGATTTCTACTGACCCAGTGAGCCAAGGCCCCCAGGGCAGGGAAAGGATCTCTGCCAATTTGATGCTGTGAGGATTTCCTGTGCCCACAGCCCTGCTGAGTGTTCCTCCATTAGAAGACCAGAGAAGGGGGCCCTCTGAGACTGGGAGGGAGGCAACCCCAGCTCTCAGAAAGCTCCAGAGTGGAGTATCTGCTGGGTCCTGAGCCAGAAGCCAGGCACCCTGGGCTTGGACCTCGAGTACCAAACTGCAGTGTGGCCCTGGGCAAGTCGCTTTGCCTTTCTGAGCCAAAGGTTATTCCGTGTGAAATGAAGAGACAAACCCCTATGTAAGTGTGCTAGAAACACTTGCCCCTTCATTTCCTCCTGGAGAAAGGAGCTTATTTTGCCCAAGAGGGCCAGTTCAGGGTGAAATAAAACATTTATTGGATATGCTCAGATTCCTTGCAACTCCCAGCAGGCAGTTAAATGCAGGGCGGAGAAGCTGTCCCAGGGACTTGCTAAGATGAAAGGCTGTCCTCTGTAAGGAAGGCTCCCTTCTGTTCTCCACTCTACAGAGAGGTCAAGCACGCCAAGGGCTTCGGTTTTTCCTACTTCTTCGCTCTGCCTCTGTGCCAAGGACAGTCTGACAAGCCTAGTGCCACCTGCCACTCTCCAGCCATGTGTTTCTGAGCAAGTCACTTCCCCATCTGAGCATAGAAGTTAAGGGCAGGGGTTCAAGCTACTTCCTAGCTATAAGGCCTGGAGGAGTCTCTGTGAGACTCGGTTTACTCACCTGGAAAATGGGACAAATAATTACCACTGTGATTGTTTCAAAGGATTGAATAGAAGATGGATGGACTGTGCTCAGCAAGTTGCCTGGCACATGGTGTGCACACGATAAAGATTATGTAGTATTTTGTTTTTGTTTTTAGTCTAGGAAGAATTTTCATTAGAAGTGGGGAAAAATGTCAGGTTTTTTATTATGGTAAAATATACAAAACATAAAATTTACCAGCTTAACCATTTTTAAGTGTATAATTCAGTGGCATTAAGTACATTCACATTGTTGTGCAACCATCACCACCACCCATTTCTAGAACTTTTTCATCTTCCCAAACTGAAATTC
Source organism: Lepilemur ruficaudatus (assembly GCA_963574885.1). Classification (NCBI taxonomy): domain Eukaryota; kingdom Metazoa; phylum Chordata; class Mammalia; order Primates; family Lepilemuridae; genus Lepilemur; species Lepilemur ruficaudatus. Next base: position 10,742 of record CAUYRT010015980.1, on the reverse strand, counting down.
TGTATCCAATAAGCAACAACTTCCCACTCCTCCCTCCGTCCAGTCCCTGTCAACCACCATTCTACTTTCCTGTCTCCAAGAATTTGACTGTCTTATGAATCTCATGTAAGGGGAATCATACAGTACTTGTCTCTTTTGTGACTAGCTTATTTCATCTGCATACGGTCCTCGAGGTTCACCCATGTTGTAGTATGTGTCAGAATTCCCTTCCTTTTCAAGGCTGAATAATATTCCATTGTATGTATATACCACATCGGATTCATCCACGCATCCATCAGCGGACACTTGGGTTGCTTCCACCTCTTGGCTATTGTGAATAATGCTGCTATGTACATGAGTGTGCAAACATCTGTTTGAGTCTCTGCTCTCAATTCTTTTGGATATATGCCTAAGAGTGGAATTGCTGGATCATATAGTAATTCTGTATTTAATTTTTTTAAGTAGTAAGTTTTAAAGCCTCCATTTCTTCAGCTTAAACAGGAGTGCCACGGGCAGATGGGAGCTCCTCCTCCATCCTTCCTCCCTCTCCCAGCGTGGAGTCACCTTAAGGCTTTGGCACCAAACCCAAGGCGCCTCTGAGCTATGCCAGCTTCCGTGACTGTGGGTGTGGTTGGTGTGTTCCCGGCCCTCCGCTGACACGCAGCACCCAGCCATTCCTAGTGGTGCAGCGCCTGCCTGGCTCCCACTGCGAAGAGGATTTTGGAGCCCCCTCCCATTTCATGGAGCTCCCCAGATGAAGCACCACCTCCTGGGAGCGTGCTACCTTGGAGCAGCGCCATCTGGGAGGATTACCTCTGCCTGCTGTCAGCCTGGGGGACCCCCGCTCCAGGCATCATTGTCTGCCCAGCCCACTGGCCCTCCAGAGTCTGCACCCAGGCAGGTTAACATCCTAGTTACATAGACTTTGGGATCAAACAGATCCGGACTTGAGCCCTGGCTCTGGCAGTTGCTAGCTGCGCGAGTTTGAGAAAGCCACTTCTCCCTTCTGAGCCTCAGTTTTCTCATCTACGAAAGGGGATAGTATCAGACTCTGTTAATAGGAAAATTGAGTTAATGCATAGGAATCCCTGAGCCCTCTGCTTGGCACACAGAAAGTGGTCAGAAGATGGAGCTGTCGTGACCATGGTTGTCACAGAGTTAGGCACAAGACTAAAGGAGGCAGAGCTTCCAGAGCCGAGGATGGAGGGGATTTGAGATGGTGAGGTACTTCTGAGCAGGGTCTTCAGGGTCCTAGCTGAGGACACTTGGGAAGAGAGCCAAGCCAAACTGTTCCCCTCCTCACGGGTCTACCTTCATTTAAATTTCTTTTCCTTAGGCCGGGCATGGTGGCTCATGCCTGTAATCTTAGCACTCTGGGAGGCCAAGGCAGGTGGATCGCTCAAGGTCAGGAGTTCGAAACCAGCCTGACCAAGATCGAGACCCCATCTCTACTAAAAATAGAAAGAAAATAATTGGCCAACTAAAAATATATATAGAAAAAATTAGCCAGGCATGGTGGCACATGCCGGTAGTCCCAGCTATTCGGGAGGCTGAGGCAGAAGGATTGCGTGAGCCCAGGAGTTTGAGGTTGCTGTGAGCTAGGCTGACGCCACAGCACTCTAGCCCAGGCAACAAAGTGAGACTCTGTCTCAAATAAATAAATAAATTTCCTTTCCTTAGTATATGAGTCGAAAGTGGGAAAGGAATATCATCGGTGTGCCTTGTTGTGTCTCATGGAAAAAGTCAATCATTACACCTTAGTTTATACTTTTGTAATTGAATAAAAGAATGTTTATGAAAAAATTGATCCTGGTTTTTTTGCCACTAAAATATTACTAAAGAGCATGTACAGGGAGCAGCAGTTTGGAGATTGCTTCACATCTTTCTTTAAAACTCTGTATCTAAACAGGGCTTTAGTGTTCACACAATTTTTTCACATGGTGCATTGATCATCTTGACCCACTTTACAGATGCAGAAACTGAGGCTCTGAGAAGTGAAAAAGGCACCACAGAGAACTGAAGTTAGGAAGAGCTCTTCCAGTCTTACACATTCCTCCCCGAGAGCCTGTCATGTGCCAGGCACCAAGCTAGGGACAGGTTCTGGGAGATGGGGCTAATGTGGGTGCATCCTCTTCCTCCCTCCCGTGTTTGTATGATTTCTCCTGTCCTTGGCCTGGGAGTAGACAAAGTTCCCAGCAGTGGCAGCTGCTCTGCATCCCCGATCCTCTCTATCCCACACGCTGTTCCAGCATGGTCCCCAGGGCTCCTAAGTCACAGTCAGCTGCGACTGGATCTGGGGTGGGGTGGGGGCACTGCACGGCCTCCCTCAGAGCCATCCCCACTCCAACTCTGGGCTTTGCCATTCCCACCAGGTAAAACAGGATGGTTCCTTTCAAAACTCTTTCTGTTCTTGCCTCTAATTGTCTGTAGCGTCTTCTCCACCTCCCACTCCCAAACTCTCCCATTTGCTCCATGTACAGCTGACAGGCGACATGTGAAATCTGAGCTTGGCAGGGCCATATGTCCCCTCCCATATCACTGCCCCTCACTTCACCCTAGTGGCTGCTGACCCGGGTCTCCTTCTCCTGAGTGGATGCCATTGGGTTTTTGGAACCAGGAGCAGGCATTTATATTTTTCCCTGTCTCCTCTCATCTCATACACCCATCCTGTCACGATCACTTGGGACACTTATTACACTGAACGTGCTTGCCCGATACCCCTGCAGAATGGCAAGCCCCATGAAGGCAGGTACCCCTCTCTCTGTCTCATTCACCGTATTCTGCCAAGCCTAGCTCGGTGCCTGGCAGAGTAGGCACTGAAAAAAAGAAGAGCTCTATTATCTGACATAATCTGTGGTTCTTCTTCCTTCAAACCATGTGCTAATCGGACAAGCAGGCCTTGCACTGTTTATCATCATCTCATGTAACTTGGGTGGGCAGAACGATCTAGTAAAGGATCTAGGGTACCTCCCTAGAGGTCTTGTCCAAGGAGGCAGAGATCTATCAGTCTTTCCCTTCTATTACGGGCAATCAACTTCCTAATCATCTTTGAATTCATCCATATATTCTGTGTCCTGTCTACAAAAAAACCATGAGAGGCTGGGCTCACTCTGATCATTCAGCACACCCTTCCTATATCCACTTATCCAGTGACCCTGGCAAAGAAAGAGATGGGGCTGATCTGGCGTGACTTGCTCTAAGGGAATCAGTGTGGGGTCCTCGGAAGTACAGCTTTCCCTCCTATGTGTTCTCTCAAGCACCAAGTTTTCTGGAATTTTGCCCAAAGTGACGCTAAGCTCACCACCCCATGCATGTGCAGAATCTCTTGGCTTTCAGATTTCAAACATGCAATGTACCCCTGTCCATTCCTTAGTAATCTCTTGGCTCTTCTCTGGTTTCCTGAGATTCCCCAGGGAATCCTGTGTGCAAGTTCTCTTCTCTTGGTGCCCTACAAGGGATTCCTCCCAGGAGGTATAAACTCCATGCCTCCAGGTGCCCTCTTACCATTCACTCTGGTCTTTTTGGTCTGATGACCATTACTGCTTGTGGTGGATTGAATGGTGACCCCCTGAAAAGATATGTCCATGTCCTGGAACCTGTGAATGTGACCTCATTTGGAAAAAAGGTCTTTGCAGAAGTAATTCAGTTAAGGATCTTGAGATGAGATCATCCTGGATCACACAGGGGGGCCTAAATCCATTAACAAGGGTTGTTACAGAAACAGAAGACACAGACCCAGAGGAGGTGAAAGTTGTGGAAGATGGAAGCAGAAATCGGAGTTCAGCAGCTACAAGCCAGGGAACACCTGGAGCCACCAGAAGCTGGATGAGGAATGCTTTTTGAAGAACTCTCCCCTAGAGCCTTAAGAGAGAATGCAGCCTCGCTGCACTCCTGGCCTCCAGAACTGTGAGAAAACAAATTTCTGCTGTTTTTAAGCCACCCAATTTGTGGTGATTTGTTCTGGCAGCCCTGGAAAAGGAATACACTGGTGGAGACCAAAGTCCCTAGCTCTGCCTGCCCCTCGTCGTGAGCCTTCTTTGGAATGACCACATCAGCCTCCCACTGGCCTCGCTGCCTCCAAGCTCACTCCCTCCAGTCCCTCTGCCACACCATGGCTGCCAGAGTGATGTTACTAAAACACGCGACGGTGTCCCATGCCTATTTGAAGTCAGTATCAGCTAGAACGCTTTGTGTTCCATGTAACAGAAAACCCAATCCAAACTGGCTTAAACAAAAAGGAATTTATTGGCTCACAAAACCAGAAAGACCAGGGACTAGCGCTGGCTTCATCTCGGCTGGATTTGGGGCTCAAACGATGTCACTGGAACTCATTTTGCTCCATCGTGCCGCCTTCTGCTGTGTTGGCTTTGGTCTCAGAATCCCCATGGTAGTGCGATGGTGACAGCAGCCCCAGCCCCTACATCCTGTCGGATTACAGACCAGCAGACGGGATCAAAGACCTCTCCCAGGTCCTCAAGCCAAAGCCCTGGATTGGCTCCCATTGGGCCAGATTGGCCGACCCTCAGCCAATCACTGTGGCCACAGGAGTGGGATGCACTGATTGGCTTGGGTCTGGGTCACGTGTTCCTTCCCCTGAAGTGCTGGGGGAATTGCTTCTACCAGAACCACGTGGACTGGGAGGGAAGAAGGGGAGGAAAGGAGTATGACACAATTTCAAAAGAAAAGTCCCACCCCAAATATAGCAAATGCATGCGGAGCAGAAAAAAAAAAAATCAGCAGTGCCCGCCCAGATGCTCTTCAATGGTCCCTGGAAAGGTTCATCAAGATCTAAGCCCCTGGTCTCCAGCCTCACCTCCAAGTCGTTTGACATCCCCAGGCACAACCTGCCACTCCTTGCCTATGTACCTTTGCTCACGTGGTCCCCTCTGCCTGGAATACTTTTTTCTTTTCCCCTTCCCCTCACCGTTATCTGACTAATTCCTACTCCTTCAAGACTTTGCTCCACGACAGTCTTTTTTCAGATGCCCCAAAGCATCCTGAAGTGCATCTGTCGTAGCCCTTACCCCCTTCGACTGAACTTGACTGCTAATGAGTCTGCCTCTTCTACTGAACTCTGCACTCCATGAGGGCAGAGATTTATTTTTATTTTTAAGCAAACACATAAAGCCCTTTCCGAGGGCCAACCACCATTCTAAGCTCTTTACAAATATTAACTCATTTAATCCTCATGATAAACACATGAAACAGGTTCTATTATTAACCCTACTTTAAAGATGGGGAAACCGAGGTTCGGAGAGAACATATCTGATTCATCCATGCATTTCCCAAGCCCAGCCTGGGGCTAAGCACATGGCAGTTGTTGTAATCATATGTGTCTTTCAGATTGTCTCTCCTGGTCTCTGTTTCCAATCTCGCTCACATTCTGCAGCTTCCCAGGAAAGGGGGTGCTGCCGAGGCAGCCCCAGCCGCAGCAACTCTGGCTGAGCATCTAGTGTCCAGGCCAGGGACCCAAGGGCTGGCACAGAGGCCTGGGACATGAGGAAGGGGCCCTGATCTGGGCCCTTTAGGCTTATGAAATCCTTGCAGGTGGAAGATGAGCCCGAGAGACCCCCGGGTGGCCCTCTGCCTCTCCCAGCTCAGCACTCCTTGTCACCCGCTGTGTTCCCAGGGCCCAGGCCAGGAATCCATCCTGACAGTCAATTACTTGCACAGACTCCAGAGAGCCACCTTGTCCCTAGAATCCTAACCTGAAGCCTCCTGAGCTTCAGCAGGCTCGAAATTAAAATGTGCATGTCTTATTCTCACAGGAGATGATATTTAATTAAGACCAGCAGCCCCACTTCTGTGGATCCTCCTGGTTCTCTCTCTTCTGCCTCCTCTCCCCACTCGCTTGTCCTCCGCCCCTCCTCCATCACACTGTCAGAGCTGCCTCGCTTTCCCATCCTCAGGGCTCTTCACTCTGTCCCTGTCTGAGTGCCCACCTCTGGCCTGGCCTGGCCTCTCCTCTTGGTCTCTTTCTGTCTGCCTGCCTCCTTCCATCTCTTGCTGCTTGACTCTTCTGTAAGGTGTCCCATGGAGTGTGTCTGCCTGTTTGTGTCCCTTGGCTGTCTCTCCATCTTCCAGCCCCTTTCACTCCATCCTCAGTTACCTGGCATGTCCAGAAATGAGCCCAGGACCTCTTGCTTGCTCATCAGAGTGAGAGAACCCCTCCATGGCAGAGCAGCCTCAGGGACCCCACCCTTGACTCTCTCCCATTCTGTGAGCCTCCTCCTGGCTCCCCTTGCTCCTCAGGGTCCCTCTGCCCAGCCCAAGGGGCAGGAACCCTCAGGGCCACAGGGGCAGGGTGACTGCCTGCTGCCCGAGGACCAGGTCCTGGCAGCTTCCCTTAATGAGCGCGCCTTCAGTGACACATTCATTATTCCTGTTCGGTCGCTTTGAGTCAAAACTGATTAGTTACACTTACTGCCGCAAAGATGTAATGATTTTATTGTTTATCTTCAATTTATTTTGATTAACATCTCCATTCTTTTCATTGCAAGTGCAATTAGGTGCAATCTAACAGCGACTACTTTAATTTTGTTGAAATTAAGATGAATAAGTGACGGCTTATGGTGCTTTGTTTAACAAATAAATCATAGTTAAGAGGAGTGTATTAGTAATAAATGAAAAAAGACAGCTTAATTAAAATGCATGGAGCCAGCCTCTTGATGTACATCCAAAATCCAAATCTGAATTCCAAAAATCAGAGGGAGATGAATGTTAGGAAGACCCTCACTGCCTCTTGAAATGGTGATCAGAGGATGACAGACAAGTGGCTTGGTTTGGAGACTGCTGCGCAGAGGAGGGCAAGGAGCACATTATGATCCCTGTGAGATCCCTGTCAACAAATGCCACCGGGAACCAGGTAGAATAAGACTTGGGAGGACACAGGAAGAGAGGCCTCATTCCCCGGGAGGGAATGGCTGCCAAGCCCGCACCCTGAATTCTCCCTGGGAACCCGCTGTGGGCAGGGGACAACTCCCCCAACCCCTGCATCTGGGGACAAGCTAGTTGCCCTGTTGGGGAGGCTGGTGCCAAGCCCAGAACCCTAGGGCAAGTCTCTCAGTGAGATCTCCTCCCCGCTGGGCTGAGCGGGACTTCCCCATCTCTTGATTTGGAAACAAAGTGCAGAAAGTCAGCCCTGGAAAGTTTCCCTATGAAGTTTAAAAGCGCCTGTGCTGAAGAGGCCGGCTTTGAAGCAGCTCGCCGGGCCCCTCGGCAGGCTCCTGCGAGTCAGAGGGCCGGCCTCGCCTCAGATCCGTGCGCCTGCCTCCGCAGGGCTGGGAAATGGGAATTGTTTTTAAGTTGAAAAATTACTCGTAGAGCTCACTCCTTTGCCACTGCTCTTCTTTTGTTCTCAGTCATCGCCTTCCTCTGCAGTCTCCTCCTCTTTTGCTTCTCTTAGTGAAGAGGAGCAGGCAGACCTGGGTTCAAATCTGGATGCAGGCTCTGACTGGCTGTGTGACCTCAGGCCAGCGACTTAACCCCTCTGGACCCTATTGCTTTATCAGAAAAGGAGGGCGATGATGCCCACGAGGCCAGGGCGCTGTGCAGGTTGGCCCAGGTAACTGCACAAAAGTACCCAGCACCCGCCTGGGTACTTTTAGGAGCTCCATAAGCATTAGCTCCTCCCCCTCTGCTGGCCCTCCTGCCTCCTCCCACCTGGACCTTCAGAGGCAAGCCTCCTCATCCTCTCCCTCTGCCCACTGCACTCCTACTTAGACTTCATCCATCTGCATTTAAACTTCACTTTCTTTTTCATCCTCTCAATATGCGTTTCTGGGTACCCACCTTGCGCCAGGCACTGTGCCGCACCCTGAGGACCGCACTAGGTGAGCACACTCAGAATAGGCCTGCCCTCAAAGAGTTTCCAGTCCCATGCCTTGAGGCCCCTGTGAGACTCCTTCACTCTGGTCATCGTGGCCCTGTGTGTTCAAAGGTGTCTTCCCTGGAAAACGATTGCTTCGTGAGGGCAGGGGCAATGCCAACACAGCCTGGCACACAGCAGGTGCTCAATGGCTACAGATTGTTCAGTTGAACAACAAAGGCCAGCTGAGGACACCTCCAGCCCCACTTTAAGGAAACAGAGAAGAACCAAGCCTGGGTGTGTGCTCTCAGGTGGGGGCACAGATGCCAAGGTAGGCAATGACATTTCTGGGTGGACAATGCTGGGACACAGCAGAGGAGGGGACAAAAGATGGCAGCCCCCAAGAAGGACCAAAGGCAAAGGACATATCTGGGAGCTGGGTCTGGCTTCTTCCTTCTAGTTCAGAAATGGGGAAATCAGGACACACGTGGTTGAGGGTTAATAAGAGCAACTCCCGTGTACTGAGGCCCAGACTCCTCTGCACATCTGCACAGTCTACAAGACCCTTCCCCCCTTCACACACCCATCTGGTCCCACCCACCTCTGCACCCTCATCTCCCAACCTCTCCAGCCCCCAGCCACACTGGCCTTCCTACTGGCCATGCTCCCTCCTGCTTCTGCCGGGAACACTCTCCCTCCACCACCCCTTTCAGCAGCCCCTTCCCATCTCCTGCCAGCCACAACCCGGGCCCCACACTTGACTTCAGGTCTCAGCTTCCATGTCACCACGCCTTGAGAAAACCCTTCCTGAGCTCCAACCCAGGTCAGTTCCCCTGGATGCTTAGTCTCATTGCACTCTCTACCCCTCCATGGCACTTGTACATATGTCATTAAATCATCGTGTATGTGTATGATGACGGTCTGTCTCCTTAACTAGACTGCAAGTTGTGTGAAGGCAGAGACATGCCTGCCTTGTGAATTGCTGTCTCCTCAGCGTCAAGCAAAAAGCCTGAATGAAAGTGGATCGAATGAATAACCTTCTACAGGCTGGCAATTTATGTCTAACCACAATCCTAAAAGGGGGGCTGGTTACTGTTCCCATTTCACAGATGAGGAAACTGAAGCTTAGAGTGGTGTGACTTGCCCATCCAGGAAGCATCTTTGAAGCTTAAAAGCCAAACATGGTGTTGGGGCTGGGGGAGGGTGGTTGGAGGGAGGAGGAATAGGATTTCTCTTGTGTGGGTCTAAGAACAGGAGAGGGCATTTCCCCTCTTCTTGCTGCCTGGAGGGAGGAAACTGGTGACAGGGTCTGAGATGTCAGATAGAGCTCTGGGTTGTGCCCAACCAAATCCTGGGGGAAAGGGGAGAGGGGAACCATGGTCACTTCTCAGAAGGGGCTTTAGGGGTTCCAGAGGAAACCGCCCTTGACTTTTCCTGCTCAACTGGCCTCGGGTACTTGTCCTCGCTGAGGACAGGTGTTTCATGGGGCACACATGGCACCCACTGAGCCCTGGTCGCCAGGCAGCTGCCACAGTGGCTGCTGCATTTGAGTATGCATGAACTTCACGAGGTGAACCAGAGTCACAGGCACCTCCTGGTGTGTGTGTAGAGGGTGCGGGTTCCCCATCACCCCACTAAGCCCCACTAAGAGCTGCTTATTAACTTCTTTCAGAGACAAGGAAACTGCAGCTGGGAGGGAGAAAGTGACTTGTCCAAGTCTCAGAGCAGGGAAATGGCCTAAGCTGGATCCTGGGGGCCACTGTTCCAAGGAGAGACAGAGGGACAGACAGCAAGTCCTCCCAGCGAGGGAGAAAGGAGTGGAGAGCGAGGGGAGGCAGAGAGAAATGAGAGACGGAGGGAGAAAATGGTGAGAGCAACCGAGGACAGGGGTAAGAGAGCCGGCACCACAGACAGAAAAGGAGAGGCGCCGTGAGGAAGAGAGCTGGGGACGCGCGGAGAGACGCGGAGAGGAGGGGAGGCAGAGAAACGCGACTGAGACCGGAGATGGAGAGAGACAGAGGGAGGCGGGCCGAGACGGACGGAGCGACCGGCCGCCGGAGCCGGTGCCAGTGACAGCGGGGGCGGGGGCGCCGAGGGGGCGCGGGACGGCGGCGGGCGGGGCGGGGAGGCCGAGGGACGCCGCCCGCGCTGCCGCCTCCTCCGGGCGCTCCGCCGCCGCCCGCGCCCCCGCCCCCGGCCGCACGCGCCCGCAGCCTAATGACCGCAGCCCAGCCTGCGACGCGCGGCCCGCGCCCACTGCAGGCGGCCGGCAGCTGGCAGCTCGGGGCGAGCGGGCAGCCGCGCGCCGCAGCCCGGGTGGCAGCTCCCCCGGCTCGGCCGGCCCTGATTGATTTGTCAGCCCAGGCGAGAAAACAGCCCCTCTGATCCGCGCGCCCCGTCCTCGCTTCCCGGGCGCCCGGCCTCCCTCCCGCGCGCTCCCTCGGCTCCCGGGCCGGCCGTGCAGGCTGGAGCGCCCCGCCGGCCCCTGGAGGGAGCCCCTCGCCCCCCGGCCCGGGCCCCGGCGCCCCTCCCCGGGTTCCTACTCCTCGTACCTCCTCCGGCTCGGCCCGGCCCGCCCGCAGGCCCTGGGGCTGCCAACTGCCCCCTCGCCCCCCCTGGGCACCGTGCCAGCCCCCCCAGCCCTCACCCTGCCGCTCCCCCCCAGCCCGGCACCCCCGCCCCCTGCCCCCTGGCCCCGGCCCGGGGCCGCCCGCAGAGCCGGCCACACCCGCTGCGGAGGACTCGGGAAGGTAAGAAGGCGCCTCAGAGCGCCCCGGGGGCCGGGAGGGCTGCGCGGGGGGCGCCCGCCGACCGGGACCCGGAACTGTGGCTGCCGCCGAGCCGGGAACACGCGAGGGCCCCGCCGGAGCCGGAGGGAGTGCTTTGGGCGAGTTGGAATTGCACGGGAGGACCCGGTGGGAATTAGGTGTTAGTTCCTGGTCTCTCTGTCCTGGGA